>OW121743.1:80666362-80808862 GCA_933228675.1 Stomorhina lunata
GGCATTTGATGCTTAAATTTGTTTAGTTCATTACAAAAATCTGTTTTTTTTATCAATGTTATAAACGTTTACTTTATAGCTTAAGTTTTTGAATCAATAATGTATTGACCAAAATAACTTATGTACACATATTTGTTAACATATTCAGATTTTTCTTTCATTATATAACAGTAAAGCTTAACTTCACTTAAGCTGTATAAATATAAAGTCATTATAAATATATAAAGTCATTATATTCAAACAACTTATGTTTACATAAAACTACACAATATATACTTTTGATTTTAACAGAACCGCACAAGTTACTTTAAGGTCCAGTTCAGCACAAATTAAAGTTTCGAAAAAGCGCTTAAGTAGAAAAAGCTTAAAATCTTCTGAATTTAACAATATTTTTTTAAATATTCATCCCTATTTTCTAATAAACATGTTACCTATATATTAATTCCAAAATTATTCTCAGAAATCCAACAGAATAAAAATTACACAAAATTGATGATATCTCAAAATTTGAATTTTCGACTAAAACTTTTCTTCCATATTGCCACAGATATATAATAGTACTTTTCTTTAAAGGTTTGCAGGACTTTCAGAGCTATTATTTTAAAAATTGTGTTGATTTACAATTTTTACATAAGAATTTTATATTCTGTACTTTAAATATAAGAAAAATTTAAGATTTCTTAAGTCAGGGGAAATACAAATATTTAAAGCTCTTGAGTTCTTAAGGAAATAGATGTATGTATATTATCATAAGTGTAAAAGGTCCTATTACTAATCATTAATTATTTTCCTAAAAATTTCGTATGATTTGATTTATTTTTGTCTCAAAATCTAAACAAAAGGAAGTGTAAACAAGATTTTGGCAAAACTTGTATTCAGTTGTTTTAGTTTTTTTATATTTAAGTGACATCGTTAACTTTATCACCAATAATTTGTCAACATGATTTATTTTTCAAATGATGAAAGATAGTTAATATACTGATGCTTTAAATTTTTAAAGCTTTAGATATAAAATTGTATCTAAAGTTTTATTATCGTATTTTTAGAAATCTATAGATTTTTTTTTAATTTAGAAAAATTTCTTAAGTAAAATTTTTTATAAAAAAAAAATTGTAGATAAATTTTCGATAGAAAAATTTCTATTAATAACAAAAAAATTTCAATAAAAAATTTTTATAGACAAATTTCTATGGAAATAAATTCTATAGAAAAATTTCTATAGAATAATTTATATAGAAAAATTCTATAGAAAAATTTCTATAGAATAATTTATATAGAAAAATTCTATAGAAAAATTTGTATAGAAAAAATTTGTATAGAAAAATTTCTGTAGAAAAATTCTGCTGTAGACAATTTTCTATACAAACATTTCCAAAGAAAAATTTCTATGGAAAAATTGCTATAGAAAAACTTCTATAGAAGAATTTTTATGAAAAAATTTCTTTAGAAATTTCTTGGGAAAAAAATTTGGTAGAAAAATTTATGTAGAAAATTTTTTTAGAAAAATTCTTATGAAAATTCTTCTGCTATATAAGAATTTCTATACAAACATTTATAAAGAAAAATTCATATTGAAAAATTGCTATAGAAAAATTTCTATAGAAGAATTTTGTAAAAATAATGTCTTAGAAAAAATTTCTATAGAAAAGTTTCTTAAAAAAAATGTTCCAGAAAAATTTTAAATTCTAAAGAAAAATATATTTTCAAAAATTTTATTAACGTAAAAAATTAAACTGAAAGTAGTACCTCTAATAAATCTTTGTAGCATTTCTTGTTGTCTCATACATATTTACAAACTTTGTCATTCCCATAAGATAACTTTCATATTTTTGTTAGTGGTACCAATACAAATCAAACACTTATTCACAAGCTTCAACAAATGATGCCCAAAATCATTTGCGGGCATTGTAGGGACATTTTCCCATTTTTTTGTTTTGTTTGCTTTCATACAATGAAAATTCAATATTTTTTGGGTCTTTTGAAACTCATAAAACTACAATTGTCACAAGTGACCGACCGCATTTGGGCTAATGGCGACAACAATCCTTTTGACCGGATGTTATCTTGACAGATACTGTAGATTAAGTCCTAGTACTCAAAATAATGTCAAAAACATAGATATCTATGCTCTAGTTATGTACTTCAATTTTTGGCAAAATGATAAACCCTCGACAGTATCAGCAACGTAGTCGCAATCCAAGATATGAGTAACATTGTTTGATAGTGCCTGGCAAATTTAAAGAATCACTAAAATTGTTCATCTAAACTTTTTTGTTTTGTATATAAAATTTCCAAAAATTTTTATATAAATCCATTTTTTATTTAAAACTTTTAACTCTTATAACTTCGCTGACAAGTGTTTAAGGATATAAAATCCATATTTTACACTAAACCCCTTTTACTTCATTAAAATTTGTTTAAATTTAGAGTCAATTAATTTTTTATACAAAAAATTTATGAAAAGTTTTCAAACTCATATAAAAATCTAAATAATTTTGCAACTTTAAAATTTTTATAAATTTTTTTTTAGTGCCAGTAAATATTTTATAACATCCTTTTTCTTATGTGAACATCAAAAAGGACGAATCTTATCACTATTTAAAATTAAATTTATTTATTTTATTTTCATTTGACAAACTTGAATGCAAATTAAACAACTTCATAAGAAATACTCCCACACACATTATTCTGCTCTTGTGTAAAGTGTTTTTGAATATTAACACATATTTACGCCTTTTACTCCTTAAAGTATGCTAACCTCTTTGTTTTCTTGTTGCAAATGAATATGTATGAGCTTATATGCAGCCACTTTGCGGTTGCATATAAAATAGCAACAGAGACACTTGTTTTTGAGATTTACTAAAGCTTTAGATTATGTTGAAATTTTATAAATACAAAATCCTTGTAGTACACATACATACATACATACGAGCAGAGGTATATATAAGCGGAAGCTAAAAATTTTAATTGAGACATAAGAGCATAAGATATGAGCGTTAACATAGCCCCTCAAAAAATAGTTAAAAGGCTTAAAATTGGATTTTTTAAATTTCAAACATGAATTTCTATAGACATTTTTTTATAGAAATTTTTCTATAGAAATTTTTCTATAGAAATTTTTCTGTAGAAATTTTTTTATACAAATTTTTCTATAGAAATTATTCTATAGAAATTTTTCTACAGAAATTTTTCTATAGAAATTTTTCTATAGAAATTTTTCTGCAGAAATTTTTCTATAGAAATTTTTCTATAGAAATTTTTCTATAGAACTTTTTCTATACAAATTTTTCTATAGAAATGTTTCTATAGAAATTTTTCTATAGAAATTTTTCTATAGAAATTTTTCTATAGAAATTTTTCTATAGAAATTTTTCTATAGAAATTTTTCTATAGAAATTTTTCTATAGAAATTTTTCTATAGAAATTTTTCTATAGAAATTTTTCTATAGAAATTTTTCTATAGAAATTTTTCTATAGAAATTTTTCTATAGAAATTTTTCTATAGAAATTTTTCTATAGAAATTTTTCTATAGAAATTTTTCTATAGAAATTTTTCTATAGAAATTTTTCTATAGAAATTTTTCCATAGAATTTTTTCTATAGAAATTTTTCTATAGAAATTCTTCTATAGAAATTTTTCTATAGAAATTTTTCTATAGAAATTTTTCTATAGAAATGTTTCTATAGAAATTTTTCTATGGAAATTTTTCTATTGAAATTTTTCTATAGAAATTTTTCTATAGAAATTTTTCTGTAGAAATTTTTCTATAGAAATTTTTCTATAGAAATTTTTCTATAGAAATTTTTCTATAGAAATTTTTCTATAGAAATTTTTCTATAGAAATTTTTCTATAGAAATTTTTCTGTAGAAATTTTTTTATAGAAATTTTTCTATAGAAATTTTTCTATAGAAATTTTTCTATAGAAATTTTTCTATAGAAATTTTTCTATAGAAATTTTTCTATAGAAATTTTTCTATAGAAATTTTTCTGCAGAAATTTTTCTATAGAAATTTTTCTATAGAAATTTTTCTATAGAACTTTTTCTATACAAATTTTTCTATAGAAATGTTTCTATAGAAATTTTTCTATAGAAATTTTTCTATAGAAATTTTTCTATAGAAATTTTTCTATAGAAACTTTTCTATAGAAATTTTTCTATAGAAATTTTTCTATAGAAATTTTTCTTTAGAAATTTTTTTATAGAAATTTTTCTATAGAAATTTTTCTATAGAAATTTTTCTATAGAACTTTTTCTATACAAATTTTTCTATAGAAATGTTTCTATACAAATTTTTCTATAGAAATGTTTCTATAGAAATTTTTCTATAGAAATTTTTCTATAGAAATTTTTCTATAGAAATTTTTCTATAGAAATTTTTCTATAGAAATTTTTCTATAGAAATTTTTCTATAGAAACTTTTCTATAGAAATTTTTCTATAGAAAATTTTCTATAGAAATTTTTCTATAGAAATTTTTCTATAGAAAATTTTCTATAGAAATTTTTCTATAGAAATTTTTCTATAGAAATTTTTCTATAGAAAATTTTCTATAGAAATTTTTTTATAGAAATTTTTCTATAGAAAATTTTCTATAAAAATTTTTATATACTTTTTATAATCTTTTGTATATAAATTTCCTCAATTAAAATTCCAACAAGTTACATGTTTTGTTCAACAAATAATAATTTAGTTCATCCATTTATAAATATACAAGTAGCAATATATTATGACAACAACAACCCCCTCTATCAGAGTTTTTATGTTTATTAAATATTTTTCATAAACTAAAGTTTTTCATACAAAAATTATAACTTTACAAAAAATTCTAAACATAGACCTTACGAGTTCCTTAAAATTTATATACATACAACTTTATTTGGCTAAAAAGTTTATGTTTCATATTCAGGTTAAAGCTTTCAAAATTCAAGTAAAGTAACGAGGGAAAATGAAATGCGGTCAGATGACATCTAAAAATATTAAGCTGACAACCGAAGAGGAGAGTTTGAAAAAATATGTTATTTTGACCATTACCCTCATCCTTAATATCCTCTTTAAACTTCTGTTTGCGAATAATGGCAGTTTTTATGCTTCGTTTGTCTTGTTTTTGTGGTCAAAATGGAAAACAAGAATTGGATATTTTTATTTAGGTAAAAGATTAAATTTTGGGTTGAATGTTTCTTAAAAGCAACTTCTGATGGAGTTTGATTAATCAGTACATACTTAACTGTAAATATTTATTAGATTTTGATAGTCTCGAAACGTATAAACGTTTGCTGATTTTTATTCTTTTAATTTTGTTAATTAATATAACAAAGAATTTTAATTAAAACCTCAAGGAATAAGAGCTCACACACTTGTACAATGTACATGTGTTTGAGCTCTTGTACTTAAATGCACTTGCATCTCTAGAGTTAACAGACAGAAGGATTAAGTTGATGAGACAATGTTTTATGTATTGGGAATACTCTCACACAAAAACAGACACAGAGGAGCAAAGTATGTGCTAGGCGTGTATAAATAAAGAAAAATAAATCTTTTATACGATTTGAGTATTTTATAGAAAACTGATTTATATTTAGCAACAGCAAATGATTTAAGACTTTAAACAGCACAAACAAGCACATTTTAAATTGTTTAATACAACATAATCATTCTATTCTTGTATCATTATTCCGCGCATTCATGGTAACCTATAGATACAAAGTAAATTTTCTGAAGTAAATAATATGCGTTTGAAGACTAGATAATTCCAGCTACAAACACAAATATGCATAATAATGCCTTGTACTTGTTCATCCTTTTGAGATATTCGCTATTTATGTTGAAAATTTGTGCTGTTGCTTTCGCATACAAAATAATTTTCTCTGGAGGCTGTTACGGCAACATCATCATTAGAATGTTGAAACAGTGACATTAGATATAGTTTCGTGAGTATAGAAAATATGCATAGTAGCATATTATGGGACTTAAAGTACTTTTATGACAAGCGCAATTTTAGAAAATACTTAAGATAAAAGCAACAAGAACAATCTTACTTAAGGATATACTTACAACAGTTTATACACCCACGTAAGATGTATCCTTTTAGGGTATAACATATTCAGTCAATGCAACATTTTCATAATTTATTCTGTAGAATATACAATAAACAGCTACGCCTTTAAGTGTGGGAATAAAAACGTGAATATTAGAGCACTTAAAGTTTAAAGATAAAAATCACAACAACAAAATATAAACGATATGACTAATTTTTCTATAGAAATTTTTCTATAGAAATTTTTCTATAGAATTTTTTTTATAGAAATTTTTCTATAGAATTTTTTTTATAGAAATTTTTCTATAGAAATTTTTCTATAGAAATTTTTCTATAGAAATTTTTCTATAGAAATTTTTCTTTAGAAATTTTTCTATAGAAATTTTTCTATAGAAATTTTTCTATAGAAATTTTTCTATAGAAATTTTTCTATAGAAATTTTTCTATAGAAATTTTTCTATAAAAATTTTTTTATAGAAATTTTTCTATAGAAATTTTTCTATAGAAATTTTTCTATAGAAATTTTTCTATAGAAATTTTTCTATAGAAATTTTTCTATAGAAATTTTTCTATAGAAATTTTTCTATAGAAATTTTTCTATAGAAATTTTTTCTTTAGAAATTTTTCTATAGAAATTTTTCTATAGAAATTTTTCTATAGAAATTTTTCTATAGAAATTTTTCTATAGAAATTTTTCTATAGAAATTTTTCTATAGAAATTTTTCTATAGAAATTTTTCTATAGAAATTTTTCTATAAAAATTTTTCTATAGAAATTTTTCTATAGAAATTTTTCTATTGAAATTTTTCTATAGAAATTTTTCTATAGAAATTTTTCTATTGAAATTTTCTATAGAAATTTTTCTATAGAAATTTTTCTATAGAAATTTTTCTATAGAAATTTTTCTATAGAAATTTTTCTATAGAAATTTTTCTATAGAAATTTTTCTATAGAAATTTTTCTATAGAAATTTTTCTATAAAAATTTTTCTATAGAAATTCTTCTATATAAATTTTTCTATAGAAATTTTTTTTATAGATCTTTTTTGATAGACATTTTTCTGTAGAAATTTTTCGATAGAAGTTTTTCCATAGAAATTTTTCTATACAAATTTTTCTATTGAAATTTTTCTATAGAAATTTTTCTATAAAATTTTTTTACAAATATTTTTATAGAAATTTTTCTATAAAAATTGTTCGAAGGAAATTTTTCTATAAAATTTTTTCTCTAAAAATTATTCTTTTATAACTTTTCTGTATAAATTTTTCTATAGAAATATGTCAATAGAAATTTGTCTATAGAAATTTTTCTATAAAAATTTTTTTATAGAATTTTTTTTATAGAAATTTTTCAATAAAATATATTCTATAGAAATTTTTCTATAAAAATTTTTTTATAAAAATTTCTTTTATAAACAAATTTCTATAGAAATATAGCTATAGAAATTTTCTATACTTTTTCTTTAGAATTTTCTTTCTATAGATAAACTTTTATAGAAAAATTTCTATGGAAACATTCCTGTAGTAATTTTTCTAAAATTTTCTATAGAGACTTTTCTATAAAAAATTTTCTATAGAAATTTTTTTTACAGATATTTTTCTATAAAATTTTTTCTGTGGAAATTGTTGTTAGAAATTTTTCTATAAAAAGTTTGCTATAGAAAGTTTTATGTAGACATTTTTTTACACAAATTTTTTTTATAGAGATTTTTCTATTAAATTTTTTTTATTAAATTTTTTTTATATAAATTAATAAAAATAAATTAAAATAATTAAATTTTTATACCCTTCACCAATAGGTGAAAGGGTATTATAAGTTTGTGATTCCGTTTGTAATTTTTTTATTAGTGATCGTAGACCCCATAAAAATTATACCGATCGACTCAGAATCGGGACAAGAATCGAATCGATATCCGTCTGTCTATCTGTCTGTCTGTCTGTCTGTCTGTCTGTCCGTCTGTCTGTTGAAATCAAGTTTCTGAAACCCCTGGAGGAAGAACCTACATAAATTATATATCAGATTTTAGGAAATTCTCCCGCAATGAACGCTATTTAATTTCATTAAAATCGGTTTATAAACACCGAAAATATCGAAAAAATACAAAAAATTAGACGAAAATTTTAAAATTTTTGATTGAAACACACTTTTAAATAACAAGAGAAAAAAGATGATCCTGATATACATGTGATAATATGTTATATTATATATATAGTTATATATCAGATTGTAGCAAATAGTTTCCCAAAGCACTCTGTAAAATTTTATCAAAATCGGTCCATAAGCAACTGAGATATCGCCAAAACACTAAATTTGATGTATCGCAAATTGCCCAAAGTACGCATTAGAGAATGTTTGATGAAAAATGAAATGCAAAAATAGAATAGAACCATCCTCCTTTAGCACGGACATACATAAATTTTATATCAGATTTTAGGAAATTCCCCCGCCAAGCGTGTTATAAAATTTTATCAAAAGCGGTCCATAAACAATTGAGATATCGCCATAACACTACATTTGATGTACAGCAAATTGCCAAAGTACGTGTCTAAGAAATTTTGTTTACATTTTGTAAGTATTGTTTCAGCGATATCTCAGGTGTTTATGGACCGATTGTGATGTCGTTCTTTGTGGGTGGATTTCCTAAAATCTGATATATATACTCCACAAATCTGATTATGAATACCAGTCAAATTGTACCGATCAACTCAGAATCGGCAGGGGAATCGATTTCGCTACGTCCGTCCGTCCGTCTGTTTGTTTGTCCGTCCGTCTACCTGTCTGTCCTTTTTTCTGTTGTAGTCAAGTTCTTGGAGCTCCGGTTTTGTCGATATCAGGTGTTTATTTTGATGAAATTTAATAGCGTCCTAAATTCTGATGCATTTGCGTTTATGCGATCGACAATGATTAAATTCAGGTGGGACAATATCCTAAAATTTTGTGTAAAATCCAGGAGCTCCACAAATCTGATTTTAGTTGACAGACACACTGCATTTATCTCAATTTTGTGTCTGACTTTTGAACATTATGATAACGTTTGAGAATGTATTATATATCAAATTATAGGTAATCTTCCTAAGAAGTCCAAAAATGCAGCTAAGTACATGATATCCGTTCAAAACCTACATATGTATGTATGTATCTCACATATCAACGATAATTTAAGTTTTTTAATTGCAATTGGGAGAAATCCGTTCACGTTTGACAATTGCTCCAGTATAACTTCGCCTAAGGCAATCTCTTAGTAGCTAATTAATTACAAATTATAATAGATACGATAATGACATTTAGTATAAAGACATTGTACAATATTGTTATTCAAGGCGATAGCGCCTAAAATAAACTTTCTAGAGGGACAACATTTGACAAAAGTATTTCTGATTTCCTGAAAAGTTCGGTATTGAAAATGTTCACATTTAGTGAAATCTCCCATATAACCCCGACCGGGAATCACTTTAATGCTGATAAATTAAATCACACTATGATTGCACAAAGAACTAGAGCAAAACTTTCCAAACATCCATCGGACAGATCGAAACAACAATACATCCCAAATATTATTGATGAAGTGTTCATTTTAATTAATTAACTAACTACAGATAAACAAGTAAATCTTTAATAACTTTTCCGACAAAGCTGATATCCATCCATTCAAAAGCTATATATTTCACGTATGTATCTAAAACTAAGACTGTATACCCTATAATTTTAAGGCTTATATACATTGACAATCATTGTTAAAGCTTTTACCTAAATCAGTCCGCTAACTTCAGAGTTTTACATAACTAATCAAGAAGTTCTACTAGTTGGATAATTCGTACCAATTAAAGTGCAGAACCCTCACTGGGCACTGTGTTTTTGGGTTGCATGCCAAAATACTTAATCTTCATCATATCGATGTGCTTTTGCAAATCTAAGGGTATCTACATTTTGAAGCATCTTTTCTGCATGGTTTATCTGGTCTATCGAACTTTATTAAATGTTCGTAAAATATGTGTCTATTTTATTTCTAAGCTAGACATCAGCCACCTGCCCAACCAAACCTTTGGGTCCATAACTATTCTAAATGATGACGCCACCGAAAAGCTTTTCGTTTTCCGACTCTTAATTTTAAAGACTCTTTGCATATAATACTTGTATAACCAAATATTGCTAGGAATTACATTGAGTACGAACAACAGAAAATTAATATACATATCAAGCATTTGTGTGGAGCTCAACTTAGTCAGTAATCAGGAACTATATAATTATCAATATATTCTTACGATTTTGTACTTTACTTTTAGAACACCATTGGTGAAGGGTATCCAAGATTCGGCAAAGCCGAATATACCACTCTTACTTGTTTTTATATAAATTTTTCTTTAGGAATTTTTCTATAGAAAATTTTTCTTTAGAAATTTTTCTACAAAAATTTTTCTATAAAAATGTTTCTTTTGAAATTTTTCTATAAAAAATTCTCTATAGAAATTTTATCCAGAAAATTTTGCTATAGCAATTTTTAAAAAGAAATTTTGCTATACAAATTTTTTGATAGAAATTTTTCTATAAAAATTTTTTCATAAACATTTTTCTATAGAAATTTTTTTATTGAAATTTTTCTATAGAACTTTTTCTAAAAAAATTTTTTTATAGAAATTTTTCTATAGAAATGTTTTCATAAAAATTTTTCATAGAAATTTTTTAATAAAAATTTTTCCATAGAAATTTTTCCAAAGAAATTTTTCTATAAAAAATTTTCAAAATTTCTGTAAAACTGTTTATAGAAAATTTTTTATGGAAAAATTTTCATAGAAAAATTTCTATAGAAAAATTTTTTAAGAAAAATTTCTATAGAAAAATTTTGATGGAAAAATTTTTATAGAAAAATTACTGTAGAAAAATTTGTATAGAAAATTTTCTTTTATAAACATTTTTCTAAAAAAAATTTTTCTATAGAAATTTTTTTTAGAAGTTTTTTTTATAGAAATTTTTCTACAGAGATTTTTTATAGTAATTTTTTTATAGTTTCTTTAAATAGTAGTTGAAGCAATCAATAATTTCTAGATTTGTTGACAATCGTTCAGCATTTGAAATCTTTTCTGTATCTGTGGTTTAGGGTAAAATATATTTCACATTCACCGAACATTCGTGGTGTACATATATGCAAATTTATGCATCTTGATATAACAGATATAAATTTACAACTGAATGATTTATTTATACCAAGTTATTTAAATATTATCCTCAATTTAATTAAATTTTAATTCCTCTTCATTTCTACAAAAGTCTCAAGGAATTATGAATTTTATGTAAATTCTTTGTAATATAGCAATAGTCTAGAAAAAGTAATACAATTAAAGTAATTGCTAAATTCAGATAAAACTAGAACATATTCAAATTTCATATGTAAAATTCTCAGTTTAATATAATTTCCTCCAACCCATTAAAAAATTATTACATGTATTTTAATAAATATGAAAATTTGGTTATGTGTTTTAGAAAATAATAAATTTTAAGTGAAAATAATATTCAAATGAAATGAAATTTAATATTCATTGTTGCGTAAATTATTTGTTAACATGATTATAAATGCATCACAAAATTAAGGACTATTTGGCCATGCATAATCCCAATGTATGGCCATGTTCAGCAAATACAGACAAAATGTATGTTAACCTGTAAAAGTGTGTGTTTATGTTAAGGACGTGAGTGTTTATACTGGAAACAGAAATGATGCACAATGGGAGAAAATTTTAATGTTTTTTAAATTAAATTTAAAACTTCTTAATACCTGCCATTGAAATATGATGTTATCATAGCTGGGGGTATATTGAGATTGTCATTCGGTTTGTAATTTCCTTAATATTGGCTCAAAAATCAAAAACGATTTATATTCTGAATCCTTATGAAATTCTAAGACGATTGAGCGATGTCTGTCTGTCTGTCTGTCTGTCTGTCCGTCTGTCTGTCAGTCTGTCTGTCTGTCTGTCTGTCTGTCTGTCTGTCTGTCTGTCTGTCCGTCCGTCTGTCTGTTGAAATCACGATAACGCCTAAACGAAAGGAGCTAGCACACTGGAACTTAGTAAAATCATTCTTCATCTTTGAGAAAATTTTAGTATTGAAATTGTGCAAAATCGGTTAACCATAGCTTCCGTGTAACTTCGCCTATGCTGATCGCTTATTTGCTAATAAATAACTAACTATAATAGCTATGATGATAAAATTTGATATATAGAAGTTTTGCATAAGCCCTAGGCAGCATATACAATTTCATCAAAATCGGTTGACATTTAGTCATAGCACCCATACAAAAAACTTACGGAAACAGCCAAAATTTCACTTAAAATACACTTATATAACCACTAGATATAACCACTAAATTTAGCAGGAGGAGGTTTTATGTCAATGCCAACCAGTGTACAAAATTTAGTCACAATCGGTCACCATTTGACCATAGCTCCCATATAAAAAACTTACGGAAACACAAAAATACAAAAAAAGGGGGTTTATGTCCGTCTGTCTGTGGATACAGCAACACAATTTTACAAAAGGAAGTTTAATGAGAATGCCAGCTAGTGTGCAAAATTTTGTTACAATCGGTTACTATTTGACCATAGCTCCCATATAAAAAACTTATGGAAACACAAAAATATAAAAAAGACGGTTTATGTCCGTCTTTCCATCAGAGAAAAGCGCGACAGCTCCTTAACTACAAGAGCTAGAGAGGCAAAATTTAAGGAAAGTGTTTTCGATATGTTATAGAAATTGTGTGCTGAAAATGGGTAAAATCGGTTCACATTTAGTTAGAGCTCCCATATAATCCTGCCCCGGAAATCACACTTTATGCTGATAAATTGAATAAAATTGTAAAATCTATAACTAAAGGGTGGTTAAATTGTAAGGGCCGATGTTGAATGTGAACCACACCTAAACGGCAAGTTTTTTTCCGAATTTTATTTGACATTTTTCTATTTCAGACTTACTCAATTTGAACCATGGGGAGATACACAATTCAACAACGTGTTAAAGTTATCCAGACTTATTATGAAAATGGGCGTTCAAATCAAAATGCATATCGTGTACTTCGTGATTTTTTTGGTCAATTTGATCGTCCAAATGTGCGTACCATCGCAAAAATCGTGGAAAATTTCGAGCAAACCGGGTCTGTAGAAGATGTGAGAACACCAGTGCATGCTCGTACAGCTCGTACTGCAGAAAATATTGCTGCTGTTCGCGATAGTGTGGCTGAAGAGCCGTCCACCTCAACTCGTCGTCGTGCCCAACAATTGCACCTCTCACGCTCGTCGTTGATGAACATTATGCATAAAGACTTGCATTTACACTCTTACAAGGTGCAATTGGCTCAAGAACTAAAGCCTCTTGACCATTCCAAACGTCGTGAATGGGCAGAATGGTGGCAAGAAATGGCAACAGTGAATGATCAATTTTCGAAGAAAATCATCTTCAGTGATGAGGCACATTTTCAACTCAGTGGAGTTGTCAATAAACAGAATTGCGGCATTTGGGCGAATGAGAATCCAAGAGTTATTGTCGAAAAACCAACGCACCCACAAAGAGTGACTGTTTGGTGCGGTTTATGGGCTGGCGGCATCATCGGGCCGTATTTTTTCCAAAATGAGACCGGTCAGGCAGTTACTGTGAATGGTGTTCGCTGTCGTGAGATGATAACGAACTTTTTATGGCCCGAATTGGAAGATATGGATGTAGACGATATGTGGTTTCAGCAGGACGGTGCCACTTGCCACACAGCTAACGAAACAATGGCTCTTTTGCGCAACAAATTCAATGGCCGTGTTATCTCACGTAATGGCGATGTCAATTGACCGCCAAGATCATGTGATTTGACACCGTTGGACTTTTTTCTTTGGAGTTATTTGAAAGAAAAGTTGTACGTTGATAAGCCAGCAACAATTCAAGAGTTAAAGGATGAGATAAGTCGGTACATTAACGGCATAGAACCTCCATTATGCCTCAGGGTCATCGAAAATTTGGACCATCGGATGGAGGTGTGCCGACGTGATCGCGGCGCCCTTTTGGCCGATATTTTGTTCCATACATAATTGAGTAATACCAATATATCGTAATAAAATAAAATTACAATAATTTTCTAAATAGTTTGTGTTTTATTCAAAATCAACATCGGCCCTTGACATTTAACCACCCGATACTTAATTTAGAACAGAGAAGTTTTATGCAACTTTCAGTCAGTATGTCTGATTTTATAGTAATCGGTCCATTTTTGACCATAAATAGCTTTCATATAAAAACCGCTCCCGGTAACCACTAAAATGCCACAAACTGCAGTTAAAAGTTTTTGAATTATAAACTATGTCAGCTATGGCCACTAAATTTTGCACAAATAAACTTTATATTAATACCAGCCAGTATATTAAATTTAGTAACAATCGGTCAACATTTGGCTATAGTTTTTATATACTATAACATCCCCTTTTTATACCCACCATCAAAAAGAATGGGGGGTATATTGAGATTGTCATTCCGTTTGTAATTTCCTTAATATTGGTTCAAAAATCAAAAACGATATATATTCTGAATCCTTATGAAATTCTAAGACGATTGAGCTATGTCCGTCTGTCTGTCCGTCTGTCTGTCTGTCTGTTGAAATCACGATAACGTCTAAACGAAAAGAGCTAGCTAACTGAAACTTAGCAAAAACATTTTTTATCTATGAGAAAATTTTGGTATTGAAATTGGGAAAAATCGATTAACATTTGACCATAGTTCCCGTATAACCTCGACTACGCTAATCGCTTATTTGCTAATAAATGACAAACTATAATAGCTATGATGATAAAATTTGATATATAGAAGTTCTGCATAAGCCCTAGGCAGCATATAAAATTTAATCGAAATCGGTTGACATTTAGTCATAGCACACATACAAAAAACTTACAGAAACAGAGAAAATTTCACCTTAAATACACTTAAATGCCAATAAATCTAAAACAATAACAGATATAACCACTAAATTTGGCACAAGAAAGTCTTATATCAATGCCAGCCAGTGTGCAAAATTTTGTCACAATCGGTCACTATTTGACCTATCTCCCATATAAAAAACTTACGAAAACACAAAAATTCAAAAAGAAAAGGGGATTTATGTCCGTCTGTCCGTCAGATAAAATCGTGATAGCTCCTTAACTTCAAGAGCTAGTAAGACTAAATTAAGCACAAAGAAGTCTTATATCAATGCCAGCCAGTGTGCAAAATTTCGTCACAATCGGTCACCATTTGACCATAGCTCCCATATAAAAAACTTATGGAAACACAAAAATACAAAAAAAAGGGGTTTATGTGCGTCTTTCCGTTAGATAAAAGCACGGTAGCGCCTTAACGAAAAGAGCTAGAGGGACAAAATTTTACAAAAGTATTTTGGATATCTTGAAAAAGATGTGTGTTGAAAATGGACAAAATCGGTTCAAATTTAATTAGAGCTCCCATATAACTCCGCCCCGGGAAACACATTAATGCTGATAAATTGAATACAATTGTAATAGCTATGACGATTAAATTTAAAATAGGGAAGTTTTATGCAATTTTTGATCAGTTTATCAAATTTTATAGAAATCAGTCCATATTTGACTTAAGCCTTCATGTGAAAAACACTCACGGAAACCAAAAATTTTAGCAAAGGCCAGTTAAAAGCTATTAAATTAGAAACTATGATAGCTATGGTCACTAAATTTTGCAAGAATAAGCTCTCTATATATACCAGCCAGTGTGTAAAATTTTGTTATAATCGGTCAACATTTGGCTATAATTCTTATATATATAACATCCTCTTTTTATATCTACAATCAAAAAGATTTGGAGGTACATTCATTATACTAAGATTGCACCTATGAAATTATATAGGCATCAATCAATGTTCAGCCCAGACTTTATATATGATGAATGCATTAGGAACTCATAACGAAATATATGGACCTGTCGTATTACTATTAACGTGTTTAGCCTAACTACATATTAATCACAACGAAAAGTATTTAACAACTTATTAATGTAAAACTATACCTGGTTATGAGACCGAATTTTGATCAAAGTAAATACTGGGGAAACCACTAAAATATTTTTGAATGTTGAACTATAAAGCTACGGAAACCTAATTTAGTCCAAAGGTTTTACCAACAATACCAAATAGCTTAGCGATTTTTCCAGTTTTGGTGCAGATTTTGAATTAGCTGCACCCTTGTAGATATATGAGATATGTTTCTAAATTTAACACAACTTGATGGTGGGTATATAAGATTCGGCACAGCCGAATATAACACTCTTACTTGTTATATCTTTAATCAAAAGGATTTGGAGGTACATTCAGTATATTAAGATTGCATCTACGAAATTAGATAGCTATTAATCAATGTTAGGTCCAGACTTTATACATGGTAGATGCATTAGGAACTCCTTACAAAATATATGAACCTGCCGTGTTGCTATCAACATGTTTATGGCACAACGAAACAGATTATTAATGTAAAACTATATTCGGTTATGGAACAGCATTTTGTCCAAGGTAAATACTTGGGAAACCACTTAGATACTTTTAAATGTTGAACTATAGTAACTATACCATGGCAACCGAATTTAGTTCAAATATATTACCAACAATACCACATTTGGTCAACATTTTGAATTAGCTGCACTCTCGTACAACTTGATGGTGGGTATACAAGATTCGGCACAGCCGAATATAACACTCCTACTTGTTAACAATTGTATTAAATTTTCTTTCTTCCTTCCCCATTGTGTTATGTTAAACAGGATTTTATATGAACGTTCATTCATCATTATGCACGAAAGAATGAAATACATGTCTCGAAATTTGCATACGCTCGAGGATAGGAAATAAAGTAAATTGGTTCAGTTCAATGCTTTTAATGAATTAAAACTATTCTGGATAAAATATGTAATAAAACCGAATTACTTACTACTTACTTTGTTATACGTAAGTGTTTAAGCACAACAATATATCTGATGCTGTAATCTTAAATATCAATTTGTATTTTTAATTATGCTAAATCATTTTTATAATTCAATCTACTTAATGGACTTAAAAATTTTACAAAAACTAATTTCCTCGAGTGTATTTTAATTAACACAATTTTATTGGGGTCTTGAATTTATGAATATTTTTATTCACTTGAATACTAAAGAATAATTTTATTTAACTTTTTAATACTATTATGAGAATAGATATTTTGAACCCCCTAATGTTAATATTTGGAATTTTGCAACATCGAATAATAATTGTGTGCATGTGTTTTGTGTCCGTATTTGAACATAAAGCTGCACTTTAGTTTTTGCATTTGTAAATGCCGCTAGTAGTTTCGAAAAAAAGATCTTCAAAAAATATTAAATCTTATATTCTTAAACGAGCAATAATTGTATGTATATATATATATATCTATATACCCAGCAAAACTTTGGTAATGGCAAGTACTCTGATAACTGGTTACCTTGTAACGACTACAACATACCATCCGAATAAATAATAAGTTATTACAGAAGTACTTATTTGTAATTAAGATGGTAATTTAAACTGAATGGCCCCGGTTCAAATCCCACCAAGGGCAATAATTTTTTTTAGTTTTTTTTTTTTTTTATTAAAAGAGTCTTTTTAAACGATTTTTGAATTTTAAGAACTTCTGTAAAAAAAATTTGTAAAACTCAAGTTAATGAAAAAATATCATCATGAGTCAATTTTGATTATGTAGGGGATGTTGAATAACAAACACGATTCTAATTGGTCTTAACTTGGTAAGCCCAACTTATCTGGGTCATCCTTCATCTCAACTGTGGACACACACCTCCTCATGGTATCACCCGGGGAGCTAGTTTAACACCCATTAATATTGTGAGTTAACATGTTCCGAGAGTTGTTCCATAAGATCGATAAAAATGGGTTAGGATTACGGGCTAGTAACCATCTCTTGAAAAAAAAAAATACAATGAAGAGGATAAAATTAGAATTGAAATGTCCCACTGCCTAATATTAGAGGAGGATGTCCGAAACTTCGATAGAAAAACCAAGTAGAGGAACATTTTTCAAAGCTTGGCCTATAAAATTGGGGAATATTCGCACAAGATCAAAATCCATGGAATTCTAAAATATGCTCGGACTTTGACCTTAACAGGTTGTAACATTTAAATAAGTAAGAGTCAATCTTATGTAAAAACTTATACAAAAAAGAAGATTTAAATTATTTAAGTCTTAAAATAATTTTAAAAAAGTTTTAAAATAATTACAAAAAATCGTATAAAAATATTTTTCCAAAAATTACAACAAAGCAAAAAAAAGCAGGGAAAAACAAAGTTATTTTCACATGATTTTGGATCTAAAAATAAAAATTGTTTATATTAATTATAAGCTGCTAAGTTTTCAACATATGAAGTAGCTCAGTGGAAGAGTCTATGCCTAGCAGTCGGAGGGTCTGGGTTCGAGCCTCCATGGGATCATAAAAAAAATTTTTGTATTTCGTTTAAAAATATATGTTTTTAATAAAACAACAACAAAAAAAATTGTTGCTGTTGTTGTTGTTGTTTTCCAATTGCTTACCCAAGTCATTACTTTTCTGCAATTGGTAAGTACTTGCCTCCAATGACATCGCCATGTTAATGTAATGACTTAAACAGCGAATGAATAAGTAGTTCGTGTTCAATAGTTTAACTGTTTAACTCATTATTTGGTAATGAAAAGTTTTACTGGGTATATATAGAATGGCTATCTCTAAAACGGCTCTAACGATTTTGATAAAATTTGGATAGTGGGTACCTTTTTCAATGTATAGGTCGAGTAAGAAGGAAAATTTGGAACTTTTGCCTCTAAGAGGGTAAAAACGGGTAAAAAGGGGGAAAAAATCGAAAATGCTATATCTACTAAAGCAGTAAGCATAGAATAGCTGTTAAAATAAGCGGACAGGTTTTTGGTACTTTTTTCAATATATGCCCGATAGGGGGTAAAAAAGGGTGAAAATAGTTTTTTGGTACCATTTTCAGGCCACTCTTATCTTTTGAACCAAACAATATAGAAAAGAGTTTTGTAATGCAATCAATAAATGTGAGAAAAATATTGAATACGTGTTTGGTGCTTTTTTGATTTCTGGGGCCAAAATGGGTAAAAAAGGGTTAAAATGATAACTCAACACCTCATGAAGTAATATGAATAGGAACAATATGTTAACTGAGTTTTTATAAAAAGTACTGAATTCAATTGGTACCAAGTACCAAATATGCATATGTAACTTTTTAGAAATTAGGGGATAAAAGGGGACAAATTGGCAAAGTTATAACTTTTTAACAAATTAATGTTTTTCTGTCTGTATGTTCTTTTTAGAATAATAAACTACGCATTTAACCATGTTATGCATACGCATGCGATGACGAAGGTTTCTTAGTTGCTATTAACAATTTTCGATAGGTGGCGCCACTGAAAATTACTCAAAGTGAATTAAATCGTAAGCTGTACATTTGATTATGCCATGATCTTTAGCAAAGTTGTTGCACATGAGTCGACGAAGGTTTCTTAGTTGGTATCAACAATTTTGGATAGGTGGCGCCTCTGAAAAATACTCAAAATAAATTAAATCGTAAACTGTGCATTTTATCGCGCTATGAGTCGAGGTTTCTAAGTCGGTATGGCCAATTTCCAAAATTATTCATATTAAACTATGCATTTGATGATGTGTTGATTGGAAAAAATAAATAAAATGATTCAAAATTAATTGGATATTTGTGTATCGTATTTTCTCTAAATTTATTTTAATTGGTTAGTACTTTATAAAATAAAATATATAAAAACTTTAAAATTCGCCTCGAAATGCTTATATAAAGCTCCGAGCAAGGCTCGGTCGCCCAGGTACTACATTTCTAAACAAGTAAGAGTGTTATATTCTGCTGTGCCGAATCTTGCATACCCACCATCAAGATGTACGAGAGTGCAGCTAATTCAAAATGTTGACCAAATGTGGTATTGTTGGTAATATATTTGAACTAAATTCGGTTGCCATGGTATAGTTACTATAGTTCAACATTTAAAAGTATCTAAGTGGTTTCCCAAGTATTTACCTTGGACAAAATGCTGTTCCATAACCGAATATAGTTTTACATTAATAATCTGTTTCGTTGTGCCATAAACATGTTGATAGCAACACGGCAGGTTCATAAATTTTGTTAGGAGTTCCTAATGCATCTACCGTGTATAAAGTCTGGACCTAACATTGATTGATAGCTATCTAATTTCGTAGATGCAATCTTAATATACTGAATGTGCCTCCAAATCTTTTTGATTGTAGATATAAAAAGGGGATGTTATATATATAAGAACTATAGCCAAATGTTGACCGATTGTTACAAAATTTAATATCCTGGCTGGTATTAATATAAAGTTTATTTGTGCAAAATTTTGTGGCCATAGCTGACATAGTTTATAATTTAATAGCTTTTAACTGGCGTTTGTGGCATTCTAGTTTTTACCGGGAGTGGCTTTTATATGAAAGCTGTGGTCAAAAATGAACCGATTCCTATAAAATTTAACATACTGACTGAAGGTTGCATAAAACTTCTCTGTTCTAAATTTAGTAGTCATATAATTTAAAATTTTATTCAATTTATCAGCATAAATGTGATTCCCGGGGCAGGGTTATATGGGAGCTCTAACTAAATGTGAAGCGATTTTACCCATTTTCAGCATACAATTTTTATAACATATCGAAAATATTTTTGCTAAATTTTGTCTCTCTAGCTTTTGTAGTTAACGAGCTATCGCGCTTTTCTCTGACGGAAAGACGGACATAAACCGTCTTTTCTTTTTATATTTTTGTGTTTCCATAAGTTTTTTATATGGGAGCTATGGTCAAATAGTAACCGATTGTAACAAAATTTTGCACACTGGCTGGCATTCACATAAAACTTTCTTCTGTAAAATTGTGTTGCTGTAGCCCTTTTCGTTAAGGCGCTATCGCGCTTTTATCTAACGGAAAGACGGACATAAACCCCGTTTTCTTTTTGTATTTTTGTGTTTTCGTAAGTTTTTTATATGGGAGCTATGGTCAAATGATGACCGATTGTGACAAAGATTTGCACATTGGTTGGCATTGACATAAGACCTCCTCGTGCTAAATTTAGTGGTTATATCTGTTATAGTTTAAGATTTATTGGCATTTTAGGTGTATTTTAGGTGAAATTTAGGCTGTTTCAGTAAGTTTTTTGTATGGGAGCTATGACCAAGTGGGAACCGATTTTGGTGAAATTTTATATGCTGTCTAGAGCATCATCATAGCTATTATAGTTTGTTATTTATTAGCAAATAAGCGATTAGCATAGGCGAGGTTATACGGGAGCTATGGTCAAATGTTAACCGATTTTGCTCAATTTCAATACCAAAATTTTTTAGAGATGAAGAATGTTTTTACTAAGTTTCAGTGAGCTAGCTCCCTTCGTTTAGACGTTATCGTGATTTCAACAGACAGACGGACAGACAGACAGACAGACAGACAGACAGACAGACAGACGGACAGACGGACAAACAGACAGACAGACAGACAGACGGACAGACGGACAGACAGACAGACAGACAGACAGACAGACAGACAGACAGACAGACAGACAGACAGACAGACAGACAGACAGACAGACAGACAGACAGACATACAGACAGACAGACAGACAGACAGACAGACAGACAGACAGACAGACAGATAGATAGACAGACAGACAGACAGACAGACAGACAGACAGACAGACAGACAGACAGACAGACAGACAGACAGACTGACTGACTGACTGACAGACAGACGGACAGACAGACAGACAGACAGACAGACAGACAGACAGACAGACAGACAGACAGACAGACAGACAGACAGACAGACGGACAGAAGGACATCGCTCAATCGTTTTAGAATTTCATAAGGATTTAGAATATATATCGTTTTAGATTTTTGAGCCAATATTAAGGAAATTACAAACGGAATGACAATCTCAATATATCTCAATTCCTTTTGATGGTGGGTATAAAAACAACTTTATTTTAAAGTGCTAAAATTTTTTTTAGCTACGAACAAATTCTACAGGAAAATGTGTGTAATTATTATTATAAAGTAGAAAATGTATATTGGTCAAAATGTTTTTTTTTTTTTAATAACAAACAAATTCACATTTAATTCCCTTTTAAAAACTGGCTCAAACATTTAAATCGGTTCACCCATTCTATTTTTATAGAACTTTTTATAATAGTATTACGTTACAAGTGAACCTCCATGGTCCTTCGAATCTTTAAAATCGATTTTCTTAAAATTCTGACGTGCTACAGCAAAACGCCGAGACGTGTATTTCTTTATTTTAAGCCTATTTTCATATTCTGTTAACATCGCTCATGTGTACTCAAAAAAAATGATTTTGTCGTACTGTGTTATAGATAATTCCAACAATTCTTTTTGTTGGAATTAGTCTTAAAGATAATCTTTCATTCGAACTGTTGAGAAGTTTCTATTTGTATGAATCGTACTACAGGGTTTTTCATTTAAACATTTTATAATAAAATCAGAAAATGTTATTAAACTCTTTATGGTCAAATTAATGGTTATATGGTTTACAAAATTCTACAAAGAGAATTTCTAAATTAGACAAAAGAAAAAGCTTAATCAGAAGTAGAAACCAAGTAAAAGTATTTTATTTTTATTGTAAATGAAACATGCAAAAAGAAACACATTTGATGTTAAAGTCTTTTTAACAAAATAAAAATTTTGGATATATTAAATAAAGTTTAGACTTAAATCTTAAAACTTAAAATACAAGCAATTAAATTTTTGGGGGAAAATGAAAGAAAGAATGGACGAAGGGCATAGAAAGGTATCATGTTCCTTCATATATTTTACCTAAAAAATTCTGTATTTATTTCATTCTTATTTGATTTTTTTTCCATCTAATATTTTTCACACAACTCCTCTTTAAAAACGGAAAAGTAGTCATTTGTTTGTGTCATCATAATTAGCGTCATCATCAGGAGAAATGCCTTACAGGCATTTCTCATTTTAAGTATTCTTTCTTGCTCTCCTTTTGTTTAGAAACTAACGCCTTTCCATAAGCTAATTAAAAACTACATTCCAGGGTAATGCCATCATCATCATCAGCAGCATCAGTTGTAATGGAAACCTAGGAGTATCCTTTCATTTATTGCAATTTTAGACAAAAGTTTTATTCCATGAAAAATGGCAAGAAAATTTCGTAAATTAAAATTAATAATTGCTTGAAATAACAGCAGAAGTCAAAAGCATTTAAAAATAAAAAGGATGAGAAAAGCATCTCATGTTTATAAAATATTGCAACAAGACAATGGAGGACTTATAAAGAATTTTTGTAATTTTAGCACGTTTTTTAGAAAATATTTTATTTCTGTAGCAAAACATTTTTTTTTTTTTAAATCTTAGTTATAAAAATATTATTACTTAATTAGTTAAAAATGGGGTTTAAAATTTGATATTTGCTATCAAAATGTGAAATACATAGAAAAGAATATTTCGCTGTATTTAGTTTTTCTTTTTTGTCATTCATTTTCAAGTATTTTTGTATCATAGTCTATGCTCTAGTCTATGTCTTAGTCTATGTCTTAGTCTATGTCTTAGTCTATGTCTTAGTCTATGTCTTAGTCTATGTCTTAGTCTATGTCTTAGTCTATGTCTTAGTCTATGTCTTAGTCTATGTCTTAGTCTATGTCTTAGTCTATGTCTTAGTCTATGTCTTAGTCTATGTCTTAGTCTATGTCTTAGTCTATGTCTTAGTCTATGTCTTAGTCTATGTCTTAGTCTATGTCTTAGTCTATGTCTTAGTCTATGTCTTAGTCTATGTCTTAGTCAATGTCTTAGTCTATGTCTTAGTCTATGTCTTAGTCTATGTCTTAGTTTATGTCTTAGTCTTTTTCTTAGTATATGTCTTAGTCTATATCTTAGTCTATGTCTTAGTCTATGTCTTAGTCTATGCCTTAGTATATGCCTTAGTCTATGTCTTAGTCTATGTCTTAGTCTATATATTAGTCTATATCTTAGTCTATGTCTTAGTCTATATCTTAGTCTATGTCTTAGTCTATATCTTAGTATATATCTTAGTCTATGTTTTAGTCTTTGTCTTAGTCTATGTCTTAGTCTATGTCTTAGTCTATGTCTTAGTCTATGTCTTAGTCTATGTCTTAGTCTATGTCTTAGTCTTTGTCTTAGTCTTTGTCTTAGTCTATGTCTTACTCTATGTCTTAGTCTATGTCTTAGTCTATGTCTTAGTCTATGTCTTAGTCTATGTCTTAATCTATGTCTTAGTCTATATCTTAGTCTATGTCTTAGTCTATATCTTAGTCTATGTCTTAGTCTATGTCTTAGTCTATGTCTTAGTCTATGTCTTAGTCTATGTCTTAGTCTATGTCTTAGTCTTTGTCTTAGTCTATGTCTTAGTCTATGTCTTAGTCTATGTCTTAGTCTATGCCTTAGTATATGCCTTAGTCTATGTCTTAGTCTATGTCTTAGTCTATGTCTTAGTCTATGTCTTAGTCTATGTCTAAGTCTATATCTTAGTCTATGTCTTAGTCTATGTCTTAGTCTATGTCTTAGTCTATGTCTTAGTCTATTTATGTCTTAGTCTATGTCTTAGTCTATGTCTTAGTCTATGTCTTAGTCTATGTCTTAGTCTATATCTTAGTCTATGTCTTACTCTATGTCTTAGTCTATGTCTTAGTCTATGTCTTAGTCTATGTCTTAGTCTATGTCTTAGTCTATGTCTATGTCTTAGTCTATGTCTTAGTCTATGTCTTAGTCTATGTCTTAGTCTATGTCTTAGTCTATGTTTTGGTCTATGTCTTAGTCTATGTCTTAGTCTATGTCTTAGTCTATGTCTTAGTCTATGTCTTAATCTATGTCTTAGTCTATGTCTTAGTCTTTGTCTTAGTCTATGTCTTAGTCTATGTCTTAGTCTATGTCTTAGTCTATGTCTTAGTCTATGTCTATGTCTAAGTCTATGTCTTAGTCTTTGTCTTAGTCTATGTCTTAGTCTATGTCCTAGTCTATGTCTTAGTCTTTGTCTTAGTCTATGTCTTAGTCTATGTCTTAGTCTATGTCTTAGTCTATGTCTTAGTCTATGTCTTAGTCTATATCTTAGTCTATGTCTTAGTCTATGTCTAAGTCTATGTCTTAGTCTATGTCTTAGTCTATATCTTAGTCTATGTCTTAGTCTATGTCTAAGTCTATGTCTTAGTCTATGTCTTAGTCTATGTCTTAGTCTATGTCTTAGTCTATGTCTTAGTCTATGTCTTAGTCTTTGCTTTAGTCTATATCTGCAAAAGTTTCAAGGTTTTCTTTGGAACCTCTTGAAAAAAGTTAATATCCGAAAATTTAACCTCCCCTTTACTTAAGTTTTCTACAATATAAAAATCAAGTACATATTCTTGTCTTTTTGATCATGTATTTAGTTCCATGTTGTTGTTTTGTTTCCATGCACATAAAATTGGATCATAAATTTTAATGTTGCAACATTTCATGGTTACTTTGAGTTACAGGAAATAAAAATATAAACCAGACAAATTTTTAAATGTTTCTTTATATTTTATAGGACCTTATAGCCTTTAATGTTTATTTTTGTATACTTTAAAGGAAGAAAAAGGATTTAGCAATAAAAAGAAATTTAAATGTTTATTGAGAAATAAATGCCAGTAGAAGTGATTAATGGCGCCTTTAGAGAATTCTCAATTTTGTTAATGCTTATTGGTAAAATTAACCATAATGTGGATAATAATACTTAAGTTAAGGGCAGGAAGAGCTGAAAAATTTAAATTTTATTGTTTATAGAGATATCTTATTATATTCTTAAACGAGCAATAATTGTGTATATATATAGAGAATGACTATCTCGAAAACGGCGCTAACGATTTTGATAAAATTTGGACGGTGGGTATCTTTTTGGATGTATAGGTCGAAGAAGAACGGTTAAAAAGGGGAAAATATCGAAAACTCTATCTCCTAAAGTAATAGGTATAGAAACAAAATTAAAATTACGTTTTAAACAGCTTTGAAAATAAGCGGACAGGTTTTTGGTACTTTTTTGAAACTATGTTCGATAGGTGGTAAAAAAGGGTGAAAATAGTTTTTTTGGTACCTTTTTAACCCACTCTTATATTTTAAACTAAAGAATATAGAAAAAAACTTTGTACTGCAATCAATAGATATGAAAGAAACATTAAACACGTATTTGGTACTTTTTTGATTTTGGAGCCAAAATGGGTAAATAGGGATAAAATGATAACTTAACATCTCAAAAAGTAATATGAATAGGAACATTATGTTAACTGCGTTTTAATAAAATGTATCGAATTCAATTGGTACCAAAGAAGTACTCGTTTTTAAGTTCATAAGACTAATTTCCGACAGATGGCGCCACTGAAAATTACTAAAAAATAATTAAATCGCAAACTGTACATTTGATCATGGTATGATCTTTAGCAAAGTTGTTGCACATGAGCCAACGAAGGTTTCTTAGTTGGTATGAAGAAATTTCGACAGATGGCGCCGCTAAATTTTTTTTAGCAAAGTTGTTGCGCATGAGTCGACGGAGGTTTCTGTTGGTATGACCAATTTCCAAAATTATTAAATTGAGTTAAACTGTAAACTATGCAAACTATGCGTTGGTCGGACAAAATAAATAAAATAATTCAAAATTAACTGAATATTTATACAATGTCTTTCCTCTAAATTTATTTTAGTACTTTATAAAATAAAATATATAAAAAGTTTGCCTCAAAATGATTATCATAAAGCTCCGAGCAAGGCTCTGTCAACCAGGTACTAGTAGAGACTATTTCTGTAAAATTGGTTTAGAATAACATCTGCCTTTATAAGTTGATTGACAGAAGAAAATAGACAAAATAAATCTAAATGTGAATAAATGAAATCAACCTTATTTTAGTTCTTATCTAACTTATAGCATCAATTTTCTTTTTCCTAGTAAAAAGCTACATTCTAAAAAATAAATTAAAAGAAGCTTTTAAAATACCTCGCCCTTAGAAATATTTGTGCTAATGCCAAGAGCATCAATTAACATTTTAACAACCATAATTCCTCATTTATAATGGCAACAAGAAGAAAATGATTACAAAAGAGTCATAATGTAAATGTAGAGTATACACGTTTTCGTGGCTTTAAATTACGTGTTTAACCGTAATAAGATATAAGGATGCAATTAAACAAACCTTAAATGAAGGAGTATTAAAATGAATAAAACTCGTGATTAAATGTAATATAGAACGTATTTTTGTGTTTTGTTGTGTAATCATAAAAATTTGGAATATCCCTTTTGGTTTTAGAGGAAATAGCAAACAAAAATGTAATCTGGTACCCATCTTTTCAATGGTGGGTACAAAAACACCCTAAAAATTGTTGATAAAATAGCCTCAGTAATGTAGGGTATTGCATGTTCAAGTTTGACTATAACATTTTCTTACCTATATTTACTTCCCATAAATTTAAATTGATGATTTTGTTGGCTTTAGTTTATTATTTCTTTCATTCTTTTATCTATTCATATTTATTATTGCTATTAGTAACACAGATTGTGTAAAAATATATAAATATTTAATTAATAGAAACATTAGATTTTCAAATAAAAAAGCCAATAAAAATGAGAGAAAACATATATTTTGCAAATAAAAACAGGGTAACAAAAAATTGTCGAAACATAGATAATAAAAATTTTTAAGCAAAAGTAGAAAATTTAGGTGTCGAATATGACTTTAAACTAAAAATACTTAAAATTCAATAAATTTTTTTAAATTTTTAGATTCAAAACTTTTTTCAATTAATATGAAATACTGGAATTTTCCTTAAATTTCATGAATCTCTTTGGAAGCATGTAAATATGCTATCATTTTGTTTATTATGATATAAAATAGTTTATATTAACAACTCTAATATCGATGATGGAAAAATAGTGAAACATTTATTTAGATGCAAAACCAATAATCCATCCAGGTTTGCCTCCTTGCCGGCTCACCAGCAGCTGCAATATCAACAAATTCACTTCAAATATGAAGTTTAAGTTTATTTATAAAATTCATAAACATATGGCACAAAGCCAAACATATTATTAAAATATTTCCCAGATGCTTTTTATTGCTAACAATATATCGTCACCTGAAATGCAAAAAGGCGTAGCTAACGTATAAATAAAAATTATTTTTTTCGTTATTTTTGATGCTCTTAATCGAAGTAACTCCATAATCAATCAAAAAATCAATGCCTAATTTTTGTGTCGGTTACGCCCTTTTGCATTTCAGGTGAAGATATATTCCTTTAAGTATGTTTTGTTCTTCCTGGCTGCCATAGCATCATTCCAATGGGAGCAGGATATATGAAATTCATATGTTTTTTTTTTTTAGAATACTTTTTATTTGTATATTTATTTGGAAAAAATTTAACTATATTTTAAACAGCGATGCCCACTATTTTATTTATGTTTTCCTTCTATGAGCGTATGAATATTAATATCAGAATCTTAGAAAATTGTCAATTAAAATTCTAAATTTTCTTTAAATATTTAAATTTTGCTTTAAATAATCGGATTTTGCAAATTTTAATGCAAACGTTCGAATATTGAAAAATGTATCTATAAATTTACGAATTTAAATAAAAATGAAAATTTTAAAAAATTGTCTATATTGTTTCGAATTTTGCAAAATTTTTTAAAAATCTTCAAATTTTGCAAAGTTTTCTAAAAATATTCGAAATTTGCAAAATTTTCTATAAATATTTGAATTTTGCAAGAGTCTCTATAAATATTCGAATTTTAAAAAAATCTCAAAAAATATTAAAATTTTGTAAAATTTTTATATAAATATTTGAATTTTTTAAAATTTTTTATAAATATAAGAATTTTGAAAAATTATTTATAAATATTCGAATTATGCAAAATTCTCTTCAATGTTCGAATTTCGAAAAATTTTCTATAAATATTAAAACTTTGCAAAATTTTCTATAAATATTCAAATTTTGCAAAATTTTCTATAAATATTCAAATTTTGCAAAATTCTCCATAAATATTCAAATTTTGCAAAATTTTCTATAAATATTCAAATTTTGCAAAATTTTCTATAAATATTCAAATTTTGCAAAATTTTCTATAAATAATCAAATTTTGCAAAATTTTCTATAAATATTCAAATTTTGCAAAATTTTCTATAAATATTCAAATTTTGCAAAATTTTCTATAAATATTCAAGTTTTGCAAAATTTTCTATAAATATTCAAATTTTGCAAAATTTTCTATAAATATTCAAGTTTTGCAAAATTTTCTATAAATATTCAAATTTTGCAAAATTTTCTATAAATATTCAAATTTTGCAAAATTTTCTATAAATATTCAAATTTTGCAAAATTTTCTATAAATATTCAAATTTTGCAAAATTTTCTATAAATATTCAAATTTTGCAAAATTTTCTATAAATATTCAAATTTTGCAAAATTTTCTATAAATATTCAAATTTTGCAAAATTTTCTATAAATATTCAAATTTTGCAAAATTTTCTATAAATATTCAAATTTTGCAAAATTTTCTATAAATATTCAAATTTTGCAAAATTTTCTATAAATATTCAAGTTTTGCAAAATTTTCTATAAATATTAAAATTTTGCAAAATTTTCTATAAATATTAAAATTTTGCAAAATTTTCTATAAATATTAAAATTTTGCAAAATTTTCTATTAATATTAAAATTTTGCAAAATTTTCTATAAATATTCAAATTTTGCAAAATTTTCTGTAAATATTAAAATTTTGCAAAATTTTCTATAAATATTAAAATTTTGCAAAATTTTCTATAAATATTCAAATTTTGCAAAATTTTCTATAAATATTCAAATTCTGCAAATTTTGCATTCTCTTCAATGTTCGAATTTCGAAAGATTTACTATAAATATTAGAATTTTGCAAAATTTTCTTTAGATATTCAAATTTTTCAAAATTTTCTAAAAATATTCGAATTTAGCAAAATTTTCTATAAAAATTTAATTTTGCAAGAGTCTTTATAGATATTTGAATTTTAGAAATTCTCTAAAAATATTCGATTTTGCAAAATTTTCTATAAAAATTTTAACTTTTAAAAATTCTCTATAAATATTAGAGTTTTGCAAAATTATTTATAAATTCTCTACAAATGCAAAATTTTCTTAAATGTTCGAATTTCGAAAGATTTGCTAAATATTCAAACTTTGAAAAAAAATTCTATAAATATTAAAATTTTGCAAAAATTTCTATAAATATTTGAATTTAGATTTGCTATAAATATTCGAATTTTGCAAAATTTCTATAAATATTCAAATTACGCAAAATTCTCTTTAAAATTTAAAACCATTTACTATAAATATTCAAGCTTTGCAAAATTTTCTATAATTATTCGAATTTCGAAAAATTCTCTATCATTATTAGAATTTCGTAAAATTATTTATAAATATTCGAATTATGCAAAATTCTCTACAAATATCCAATAAATTAAAAAATTTTTTTTAATTCGAAATTCGAAATTCGAATTTTGCAAAATTTTCTATAAATATTCGAATTATGCAAAATTCTCTAAAAATATTTTTTTATAATAATTATTCGAATTTTGAAAAATTATCTATAAATATTCCAATTTTACGAAATTTCCTAAAAATATTCGAGCTTAAAAAAATTCTCTATAAATCATTTCAAAATTTCAGTATTAAATTCGGATATTAATAGAGAATTTTGCATATTTCAATATTTATAGAAAATTTTTCAAAATTTGAATATTGGTAAAGAATTTTGTATGATTTAAATATTTATTTTGTAAAATCGAATATTTGTAGAGAATTTTGCAAAATTTTAATGTAAAGGGAATTTTAAAAATTCGCATATTTAAAAATAATTTTGCAAAATTTGAATATTAAATTCGAGTACTAATAGAGAATTTAGCATATTTCAATATTTGTAAGGAGTTTTGTAAAACTCGAATATATATAGAGAATTTAAATATTTGTAGATTTTTTTTGCAATTTTCAAATATTTAGAGAAAATTTTTCAAAATTCGAATATTAATAGAGAATTATATAAAATTTGATTGTTTAAGGAATTTTGCAAAACTCGAATATTTACAGAATATTTTCCAAAATTCCAAAATTAGAATATTTATTGAAAATTTTTGAAAAAATTTTAAATATATAGAAAACTTTACAAAATTCCATTATATGAGAAAATCTTTAAAAATTCGAATATTTTTTAGAGAATTTTGGAAAATTCGAATATTTATAGCGAATTTTGAAAATTTGAATTTATATAAAGAATTTTGCAAAATTCGAATATAAATAGAAAATTTTTCAAAATTTGATTATTTATCGAGATGTAATAAAATAAAATTTTTGTTAATCGTTTTTATAACTTGTTCATTGATCCACAATTTTTTACTTATTAGTTTTTATTGCCCTGTTTTTTGACTTTTCCTACAACTTAATTTATAATATTAAAACAGTCGATTATTTTCGGATTATTTATTTGCTTTGTTGGCTAGTATTTGTTCTATTTTAAATTTTTTTATTGGAATTTTTTTTAGAACCATCCAATAATTTATCGCTTATAAATTTTCAACCATTATATACGAGTCATTAAGTAATTTTTTACAGACAACTAAATATTATCACAACTTCTTATCAATAGAGGGATTTGGGGGATGATTATAACAAAATGTTCAAAAATATTTTAATTTTGGTTTTTTTCTGACGATAATAAGAAATATTTATGTAAGAAAAATTTGTAAAGAAAAAGGATTTTGAAAGGTTGTTTTGTATTCAATTAAATACTAATTGAACTAAATGGAAGATTAATTTAACTAGACAAATTAAATTAAAACCGCTATTCTATTAAAATGTTAACTTTTATACCCACCATCAAAAATAATTTTGGTATATTGAGATTGTCATTCCGTTTGCAAAATCCTTAATTAGGGCTCAGAAACCTAAATTGTAAATGTATGTATATTCTGAACCCTTATAAAACAAATGAAAGCGGGTTAGCACCTTAACCAAAAGAACTATAGTGACAAAATTTTACAAAAGTATTTTCGATATCTTGAAAAAGTTGTGTATTGAAAACGGGTCAAAACTTTGTTTAGAATAGAGAAGTTTTATTCAACTATTGGTCAGTATATCAAATTTTAGAGGAATTGGTTCATATTTGACCTTAGCTTTCATATAAAAATAAACTCCCGAAAGCCACTAAAATGCCACAAACGCCAGTTATAAATATGAAAAATATCATAAAAATATGAATATATAGACGAAATAAGGACGAAAAAAGACAAAGAAAGATGAAAAGGGTAGTAGGCGGATACATCCATTTGGGCAAAAATCTGTGATCACTAAAAGAAATTTCAAAATTCGTACTAAAACCAAATTTATTGAATATTTTTATATGAAAATAAAAAACTTCGATTTTCTTGGAAACTAGAGCAGATACATCAATTGGGGCAAAAATCTGTAATAACTAAAAACAAAAAAATCAAAAACTAATTTTTTTAACACTTTTATATGAAAATATTAAACTTCGATTTGCTTGGAAACTAGAGCAGATACAGCCATTTGAGCATAAATCTGATATCGCTATAAAAATCTTTAAAATTTTTTTGAAAAATTTTCACATAAAAATATAAAGCTTCGATTTTCTTGAGAACTAGAACAGATACAGCCATATGGGCAAAATTCGTACTTAACCCTAATTTTTTGAAAATTTTTATATGAAAATATAAAACTTCGATTTTCTTGGAAACTAGAGCAGATGCAGTCATTTGGGCAAAAATCTGAGATCACTACAAAAAATCTTCAAAATTTTTTTGAAAAACTTTCACATAAAAATATAAAACTTTGATTTTCTTGGAAACTAGAGCAGATACAGCCATATGGGCAAAAATCTGTGATCATTTAACAAAAATTCAAAATTCGTACTAAAACTTAATTTTTTGAAAATCTTAAAATGAAAATATAAAACTTCGATTTTTTTGGAAACTAGAGCAGATACATCCATTTGGGAAAAAATCTTTGAAAAATTTCAAATTTCGTTCCAAAAACCATTTTTTTTTCGAGTAGTGTTTTGACGTCCGTCCTGTCTACACGCGTTTTTACATGTTGCTTGTCCGTCCATGTGTATTTTGTCCGCGTCCAGTGTTTAAAACAAAATTAATATATAATTAATAAATTAAACGCGTGCAATAAAATAAATAAATAAAAAAAAAAAAAACATATTAACATTAAAACCAAAATAACAAAAAATTGAAATAATTAAAAATCAAACAATAAACTCAAACAGTGGAAATAACACAAAATTAATAACATCCAACAATAAACAAACTCTCCAAACCAGTTTTTCTCTTATTTTATTTTTAATACAACAAACACAATAACTCTATTACAACAACAAACAAATCTACAGAACATCACTCATCATTACAAACATTAATATCATTACATCAACAACCTAACTTCAACAAAAATATATCAGTGTTGGCACCTAGCCATAACAATGACCAGATCAGGGCTTTTATGGCCCTTTTAGCAATTGTCATTGTGTTTTCTTTCCTTTTCCTTTTTATAGTAAAAGTATCACTGATTTAATTGTTGTCAAACTATTTAATGGTGAAGGCATAACACTGACCATTAATTAGTATCGCAGACAACAATTAACATCTTTGAGACTTTTACTATAAATAGACAATTGATTAGTTTTTTTCAATATATTGCAATGGCAGATCGTTTTAGCATAAACTTCTGCAACATACGTGGGCTAAGAGCGAATTTCTTCTCTGTTTATGCACACATTTGTCTCCATCGGCCGGATGTTTTCGCCTTATCTGAAACCCAGGTATCTGAAAATGCTGATCCACAGGATTTTCACATACCTGGGTATCAATTCCTATCCCTTTTTAACCTTCATAGGGGCATTGCAATGTACATTCGCGATGAAGTTGCGTACCAGTGCCAGCAATCATTAGGCACGCATGATAACGAATTTAGCTGTCTCTGGGTTAAATTCAGAATCAGGGCGCATCTTTTGTACTTCGGGTTTCTTTATAGAAGTCCAAACGCGGAAAGGGGCACAACTTTATCTGGCTTCGATGCCCTTTCCGATTCAATTTCGAAGATCCTCGAGAGTTGTCCGAGCAGTGAAATCGTTATTGCTGGTGATTTCAATGTTCACAACTCGTCCTGGCTTCGCCATTCGAGCCACACAACTCCTGAAGGCCAATATGTTGAGTTATTTGCAGCGCACAATCACCTTGCGCAACTGGTGAATGAGCCAACACATATTCCATGTGTTGATGGGCACCAACAAAACATCCTTGACCTTTTCCTTACTTCACACCCTGATAAGTATGAAGTAAAGGTTCTTGCACCTCTCGGAAATTCCGATCATTGTACCATTTCCGCCTCTTTTTCGCTCTCCTCACTTCGCAGCATTTCACAAACAGCTACGAAACGTTCAATTTTTCTATACGAAAAAGGTCGTTGGGCAGAGCTCAACGAATTCTATAGGCATTTTAACTGGAAACTGTGTTTCCTCGACAGTAATGTCAATGCCTCGGCGGAAATGGTTTCTAATGTTATTAAGCTGGGAATGAAAATGTTTATCCCAGTGAAAAACATTTCGATTAAACCAAAGGTAAAAACTTGGTTTAATCAGACGTGCAAACAAGCAGTCAGATCCCGAGAGGAAGCTTTCAGAAACTGGCGCAATAACCAAAATCCAGTTACTGATTTGCAACGCAAACGTGCAAGGCGTACATGTGCCAAAGTATTAAGACGTGAAAAAGCTCTGTACGAGCAGCGTCTTCGTACTAAAATTCTTGCTGCTCCTCGGGGCAGCAAGAGTTTCTGGTCATTCGTTAAAAGAGTTAAGAATAATGCTAGTTCTTCAATTTCTTCTCTTTTAAAGAATGGTCAAACATTCACTGACCCGGTTGACAAAGCTAACCTTTTAGCTGAATTATTTGCAAGCAATTCCCGCTTGCCGGAAAGCACTCAACCTCCGCCCGAGCTCGAAAGAGTATCTGTAACTATGCCAAAGATATTCTTTCGCGCCCGTGCTGTAAAAAGGGTTTTAGCAGATCTCAACATAAACAAGTCTTCAGGGCCGGATGGCATTCCAGCACTGGTCTTGAAGCAGTGCTGTTCGACGCTTTCGCGTCCATTAGCCAACCTTTTCAGCACCTTGTACCAAGCTGGTACATTTCCTCGGTGTTGGAAGGTTGCTAATGTAACGCCAATCCCTAAAAAGGGTGAGGCTACCAACCCTGAAAATTACCGCCCAATAGCAATTTGTTCTGCACTCTCCAAAGTTTTGGAGAGTATGGTAAACCACCATCTTGTGAAATATCTGGAATCTAACAACCTACTAAGCGACCGCCAGTATGGATTTCGTAGGGGACGCTCTACGGGAGACCTGCTAGCCTTCCTTTCGGAAAAATGGTGTCATTCAATACACCGTTTTGGCGAAAGTAAAGTTGTGGCTCTGGATATTTCCAAGGCGTTTGATAGAGTGTGGCACGGAGCACTTCTATCAAAACTTATTGCTTTTGGTGTCGGTAATATCTTCTCTCGATTTATATCGAGCTTCCTCAGAGATCGCACTATAAGAGTTGTTGTAGATGGGATCTCATCAAACGAGTTCAAGCTAAATTCAGGGGTACCGCAAGGCTCCGTTCTTTCTCCTACTCTATTTCTTATCTTTATAAACGACCTTCTACGTCAAACTTCCAATCCTATCTACTCTTTTGCAGATGATAGTAACATTTGCCATTCGTATTCATTCAATCATAGACCAAACCCTTTAGAGATTGGTACTATGAGGCAAAACATGAATGAATCATTAAACCGCGATTTAGAAGCAATCTCAGAATGGGGTCGTGCGAATAGAGTCGATTTTAATGCGCGGAAAACTCAATGTTGTATGCTCACGCATAAACGCACGGCGGATCATGTTACTTCATCTGTATTAATGGGTGGTGAAAATATCGAGGAATCAGATACTCTTGATGTTCTGGGCATGAGAATTCAATGTGATGTCCGGTGGACTGAACACATTTTTCAAGTGTCGAAAGAAGCATTCAAGTGTCTCGGTTTTCTAAAACGGTGCAAGACATACTTCACTTCATCTGATCTCCTTACTATTTATACCACCTATATCCGACCGAAAATGGAATACAACTCTCATGTATGGGCCGGTGCTTCAAAGTCTATTTTGGAGCTTCTTGACCGAGTACAGGAGAGGGCGAAGGTGCTTATTGGTGACAGTAGGGTATCCAACTCTATTGATTCACTGGAGCACCGTCGCAATGTGGGTTGTGTCACACTGTTCTATCGTTACTACTTTGGAATGTGCTCTAATGAAATCAGGGAACTCGTTCCCGAAACTAGAATTTTTTTACGCAATACACGTCTATCTGTTAGAGCTCATCCCTTCGTAGTCGATTGGCCAGTAGACAGAACAACACACTACAGAGAAAATTCATTCTTTAGCCGTACAGTTCGTATGTGGAATTTACTTCCCGCAGAAATTTTTCCTGCCAGTTGCAATATAGGAAAGTTCAAATCAAATGTCCATAAACACTACTCCATCTATCCACCCTCCCATAACCTATTTTCCTAGTTCCAACACAATGCATTGCATAAGTAGGGGTCATCCCCTGAGTGCTGGTCCTAAAAAAAAAAAAAAAAAAAAAAAAAAAAAAAACTAGAAAAAGAAAAGCCATTTGGGCAAAAATCTCTGATGACAAAAAAAAAATAAAAAATTCGTACTAAAACCTTATTTTTTGAAAATTTTTATATGAAAATATAAAACTTCGATTTTCTTGGAAACTAGAGCAAATGCATCCATTTGGGAAAAAATCTGTGATCAATAAAAAAATTTCAAAATTCGTACTAAAACTTAATTTTTTGAAAATTTTTATATAAATCAAGTAAGAAAGTTTTACAGTCAAGCCCGACCATACGATACCCTTCACCACTAAAGTCAAAGGTGTTATTTTTCCTGTATAAAGACAAATATTTGCTAAATTTTGCCATCATACGAACATTTTCTCAAAACTTATACATTTAAGCTATTTCCGTCACTTGGACCTATATGAGAGCTAGGGTCAAATGTAGACCGATTATCTCGAAAGTTGGCAAATTAATTACAGTTTTTACAAAAATTATGTATGCAAAAAATAAAGATAATATTCTCATTATCTTTAAAGTTATGAGCGTTTTAGAGATTTTTGTTTTATTAGTCCGTTTGGACAGAAGAGTTTGTATGGGAGCTATGGTCAAATGTGGACCGAAATTTGGTACAATGATTTTAGTTTACATAAGCAGTATTTGTTTTAAATTTCATGAAAAACTATTGATTTTTGTGGCCAATATATCAATTGCGGGAAGTATGACCTATAGGAGTTACCATAAATAATAGACCGATTTTGACAAATTTCAATAACCATGGTCCCGCTATCAAAGAAATTATATGTGCCAAATTTCATCAAATTATCTTTAGAATTACGACCTGTACTTTGATTACATGGTTTACATGGGGGTCCAGCCAGTCGTCCAGACGGACGGACGACATGTCATCGCTAAATCTACTCAGAAAGTGATTCTAAGCCCATTGGTATACTAAAAGGTGGGTCTAAGACAAATATTTCTATGCTTTAGATACATCAGCACAAACATATAATACCCTTTCCACCTATGGTGATGAAGGGTATAAAAATCCATATTCATCTGAGCTGAGCTGTTGCTGTAAATATTTATTTATATAGATCAAGATTAAATAAATTTCTATAAATTTTTAAAATGATGTCATGCTAAATAGCACTATTTGCCTTTAGCAAAAATATGTTTTACTCTTGTTCTGTTATCGTTTTAACTATTAAGATGTTTTAAATATAATTTATGCTTAAAACCCCGGGGAATATGTTAAATACACATTCCAATTTAAAAGGAAAAAATTCAATGAATATAAAAGAAACAGCAAAATATAAATACATTCTTTCAAATGTAAAAGGAAATATTTAAAAATTTTTAAAAAGTTAAAAGAAGAATTTCAAAGAATATTTTGATTTAAAAACAAGTAAGAAAGTGCCGTCGTTCTATCCCTTCAACACTAATGTCAAAGGTGTTATTTTCCTGTATAAAGACAAATATTTGCTAAATTTTGCCATCATATAAACATTTTCTCTAAACTTACATATTTAAGCTGTTTCCGTCATTTGGACTCATATGAGAGCTGGGCTCAAATGTGAACCGATTATCTCGAAATTTGGCAAAATGATTTCAGTTGTTACAAAAATTATGTGTGCAAAAAATAAACTTGAAATTCTCATCATCTTTAGATTTACGAGCGTTTAAGTGATTATACCCTTCACCACCATAGGTGGATAGAGTATTATAAGTTTGTGCTGATGTATGTAACGCATAGAAATATTTGCCTTTAAGTTAAAGGTGATTCTAAGCCTATTGGTATACTAAAAGATGGGTTAAAGGCTTTAACCCATCTTTTAGTATACCAATAGGCTTAGAATCACTTTCTGAGTCGATTTAGCGATGTCCGTCCGTCCGTTTGGCTGGCTGGCTGGACCCTCATGAAAACCTTGTAATCAAACTACAGGTCGCAATTCTAGCGCTAATTTAATGAAATTTGGCACAGATAATTTGTTTGATCGGACCATGGCTATTGAAACTCGTCAAAATCGGTCCATTATTTATGGTACCTCCCATAGGTCCCACTTCCCGGAATTGATATATTGGCCACAAAAATCAATATTTTATAATGAAATTTTAAACTAATACTACTTATGTAAACTTAAATCACTGTACCAAATTTCGTTGAAATCTGTCGACATTTGACCATAGCTCCCATACAAGCTCTTTTCTCGAAACTCACTAAATGAGACAAAATTCACTAAAACGCTCGTAAATCCGAAGATAATGAGAATTTTAAGAGATAATGGGTCCACCTAGGGTCCTATGGGTCCCTAGCTCTCATATAAGTCCAAATGACGGAAACAGCTTAAATATATAAGTTTTTAGATAATATTTGTATGAAGGCAAAATTATGGAAATATTTGTCTTTATACAGGAAAAAGAACACCTTTAACCTTAGCGATGAAGGGTATCGTATGGTCGGGCTTGACCGACTATAGCAATTTCTTACTTGTTATACCCTTCACCACCATAGGTGGAAAGGGTATTATAAGTTTGTGCTGATGTTTGTAACGCATAGAAATATATGTCTTAGACCCACCTTTTAGTATACCAATAGACTTAGAATCACTTTCTGAGTCGATTTAGCGATGTCCGTCCTTCCGTCCGTCTGGCTGGACCCCCATGTAAACCTTGTAATCAAACTACAGGTCGCAATTCTAAAGATAATTTGATGAAATTTGGCACAGATAATTTTTTTGATAATGGGACCATGGCTATTGAAATTGGCCAAAATCGGTCCATTATTTATGGTACCTCCCATAGGTCCCACTTCCCGGAATTGCTATATTGGCCACAAATATCAATATTTTTTCATGAAATTTAAAACAGATACTGCTTTTGTAATCTTAAATCACTGTACCAAATTTCGTTGAAATCGGTCCACATTTGACCATAGCTCCCATACAAACTCTTCTTCAAAAACGCACTAAATGAGACAAAAAATCACTAAAACGCTCGTAAATCTAAAGATAATGAAAATTTTGAGTTTATTTTTTGCATACATAATTTTTGTAACAACTGTAATTAATTTGCCAAATTTCGAGATAATCGGTCCACATTTGACCCTAGCTCTCATATAAGTCCAAATGACGGAAACAGGTTGAATATATACGTTTTGAGAAAATGTTTGTATGATGGCAAAATTTAGCAAATATTTGTCTTTATACAGAAAAAATAACACCTTTGACCTTAGTGGTGAAGGGTATCGTATGGTCGGCTTGACCGACTATAGCGCTTTCTTGTTTTTGTCTCATTTAGTGCTTTTTTAAAGAAGAGTTTGTATGGGAGCTATGGTCAAATGTGGACCGATTTTAACAAAATTTGGTACAGTGATTTTAATTTATATAAGCAGTATTTTTTTTAAATTTCATGCAAATATATTGATATTTGTGGCCAATATATCAATTTTGGGAAGTGGGACCTATGGGAGGTACCATAAATAATAGACCGATTTTAACGAATTTCAATAGCCATGGTGTCATTATTAAAACAATGATCTGTGCCAAATTTCATCAAATTATCTTTAGAATTGCGACCTGTAGTTTGATTACAAGGTTTAGATGCAGGTCCAGCCAGCCAGCCAGAAGGACGGACGGACATCGTTAAATCGACTCAGAAAGTGATTCTAAGTCTATTAGTATACTAAAAGTTGGGTCCAAGACAAATATTTCTATGCGTTACATACATCAGCACAAACTTATAATACCCTTTCCACCTATGGTGGTGAAGAGTATAAACAAAAACTTTTAAGTTAAGAGGCACTTAAGTAGATGGCATAACTAAAATTCACTTTCATTTACTATTAAACGTCGATGCAGTTTTAACTACTTTTTATGATTATAATTTTATTTTTCCATTTTTCAAAAAGGCCGTGACTTATCGTTTTTGTTCTTTTGTGGATTTTACTTTTATACCTTTTTCCATATTTGAAGAACATAAATCATTTGCATTTATAATTTTTGTTTGTTCCATTTTAATATTATGCCCATATAAATCCAATAGCTATGACATATACAAACGACCTCATCTGCATTGCATTTAACCCAAACACTCTGGCTTCATTTCATTTGAATTTTTTCTAAGTCTGTTTTTCTTTTTTAACTTTCACTTAATACAAGCGATTTGTTTTCCAGCCAAAGAAATATTTATGTCTGCATTTCCTCCCGATATATGTCAAGTGTTTTTGTCATAATTCCATAGCTTTGATTTTGATATCCACTTACTTTGTCTGGAATATAATTCCACTATTCCCTTGAGGTGGAAAATTTGTCAAAAGAAGCAGCGAATATGAGCAATTGAATGATATGCATATATTAGGGGAGTTCCAACTTTATTTTGAATAAAGTATGGATTAGGGTCTAGACAATTTACTTTAATAAATTTTATAATAATCGGTCATAATTGAAATATCCCAGCAAAACTTTAGTAATGACAAATACTCTGGTAACTGTTTACCTTGTAATGCCTACAACATACCCTCCGAATAACTAATAAGTTATTACAGAAATACGTATTTGTAATTAAGATGGTAATTTAAACTGAATGGCCCCGGTTCCAATCCCACCAAGACCAACAATTTTTTTTAATTTTTTTTTATTAAAAGAGTTTTCTAAATGGTTTTTGAATTTTAAGAACTTAAATATTACCTTCCGTAAAAAAAATGGAAAACTAATTCCCGGTAATGAAAAAATACCATCATGAGTTAATTTTGATTATATAGGGGATGTTGGATACCAAACACAGTTCTGATTGGTCTTAACTTGGTACGCCCAACTTATCTGGGTCATCCTTCATCTCAACTGCGGACACTGACCTCCTCGTGGTATCACGCAGGGAACTAGTGTAACACCCCTTAATGTAGTGAGCTAACATGTACCGATAGTTGTACCATAAGATCGATAAAAATGGGTTAGGACAACGGGCTAGTAATCCTCTCTTGGAAAAAATAATTACTATGAAGAGGATAAAATTAGAAGTCATATGTTCCACCACCTAATGCTAGAAGAGGGCGTCCGAAAGAAAGCTTTGAAAGCTTGGCCTATAAAATTGGAGAATATCCGCACAAGATCGAAGTCCATGGAATTCCAAAATATGCTCGGACTTTGACTTTAACAGGTTGTAACTATAGGCCATTTAAGTAAGTAAGAGTCAATGTTATATAACCAAAAAGGAAGATTTAAACTATTTAAGTTTTGAAATAATTAAAAAAACTTTTTGATTTTTTATTAAATGCATTAAACATTTACAAAAAATCTTATAGAAATATTTTTCTAAAAATTACAACAAAGCAAAAAAAAGCAGGGAAAAACAAAGTTATTGTCCCATGATTTTGGATCTAAAAATAAAAATTGTATATATTTATGCTAAGTTTTCCAAATAATGAAGTAACTCAGTGGAAGAGTCTCCGCCTAGCAATCGTAGGGGTCTGGGTTCGAGCCCCCATGGGTCATAAAAAAAAATTTTGTATTTCGTTTAAAAATATATATTTTTTTTTAATAAAACAACAACAAAAAAGTTGTTGTTGTTGTTTTCCAATTGCTTACCCAAGTCATTACTTTTCTGCAATTGGTAAGTACTTGCCTCCAATGACATCCCCATGTTAATGTAATGACTTAAACAGTGAATGTGTAAGTAGTTCGTGTTCAATAGTTTAGCTGTTTAACTCATTACTTGGTAATGAAAAGTTTTGCTAGGATGGCTTCTTTTTAAATATTATTCCTTCCCGGAAACCATTTAAATACAAATAAATGCAATAAAGTTTAAAGAGAAAACATAGTTTTTCAAGCATAAAATTACAAAAATATGAAGCAGAAATTTTTAAATTATACCCAAATATCCTCTTGCATACAAATGCACTTTCTACTGTCATTTTTGCAGGACGAAGTTATTCAGGAGTGTATTCAAAAACCACTTTATTGTGGTCATAAATCATCATGTTAACTCGACCAAAATTAAGTGTGATGTGCATTTTCTATCAAATTATAACACTTACACACACACATAAACAAAAATACATACATATAAATAAATAATGCAGGATACTTTAAAAGTTTATGAATGTTTGAGTAAAGCATACGAGTTATTTTATTGTATAAATAATGGAATGTATGTTTGTCTGCATTTATATTTATTTGTATTTATTGGATCATGTATTCTGGTTACTTTTGTCTTATTTCATAATAACCAGAGGGCAGGGAATAGTTAGGGAAAAAAATCTGAAAGGATTTTGTATGAGAAACAGAATTACAATTCATAACCAGACAAAACCACAAATGCACATGTTTTCGACTAAATATTAAATGACAAACTTCCAATGGTCAAATGAACTCGAAATACATATGAAAACATTGAGCTTTAAAAACGAGCAGAAAACAATACACAGAAAAAAGAGATAAAATTAAAAATTTTCAGAAAAGAAGTACTTGAAGTATACAACTTTTCGACCTTAATTTAAATCTCCCTAATTTCTCTCAGTGCAATTTTAATAGAGTTTCAAATTACAATCAACTTCTCTTTTTGAAATCTATACTTTTTTTAGCCACAAGCCATGTAATATTTAGAATAAGTTCAAGCTGCAGTTTTTTGTAATTTTGAACGAATTGCGAGAGTTTCTAACAAAATACTGTCAGTTGTAGTGAAATCTAGTTCCAGGACAATGATTAAGATGTCATAAAATGATAGTTTCCGTTTCCTGTTGTAGCCAGAAGTTATAATACATGTTTTTAGGAAAGCCAGTTATTGCTATGTTTTCATACGGAAACTATTGATAAACCTTTGAAATTAGAAGAAGAATATTATTCACATACTTTAAATGAGAAATAAGTTTGGGAAGTGAAACAAGTAAGAGGACGTACACAAATAAACCTAATTGTTGAAACTATACTAAAAGCTATATAATAATATCCTTTATAACCTTTAAAATTCAATTGAAATAGAATTATAGGAATTGTAATTTTAAGTTAACATTAAATTGTTTATACCCTTCGCCAATAGTTGAAATGGTATTATAAGTTTGTGCATCCGTTTGTAATTTTTTTTATTGGTTCGTAGACCCCATAAAAATTATATCGATCGACTTAGAATCGGGAGGAGAATCGATTAAGCGATGTCCATCCTTCCGTCTGTCTGTCTATTGAAATCAAGTTTCTAAAGCCATTAGAGGATGGACCTACATAAATTATATGTCAGATTTTAGGAAACTCTCCCTCAATTAGATGAAGATTTAAAAATTTTTTATTGAAAAACATTTTTAAATAACAAGAGAAAAAAGGCACTCCTAGTCTATGAGTGATAAGATATTATATATCAGATTAAGGAAATAGTTCCGTCAACTGAGATATCGCCAAATCACTAAATTTTATGTATCGCAAATTGCCCAAAGTGCGCATTAGAGAAAGTTTGTTGAAAAAATGAAATGTAGAAATAGGAAAAACCATCCTCCTGGAGTAGTTTTTCAGCGATATCTCAGGTGTTTATGGACCGATTTTGATGAAATTTGACAGCGCCCTTTGCGAGAGGATTTCCTAAAATCTGTTATATAAACTCCACAAATATGATTGTGAATACCATTCGACTCAGAATCGGCAGGTGAATCGATTTCGCGACGTCCTTCCGTCTGTCCGTCCTTCTGTCCATCTGTCTGTCTGTCTGTCTGTCTGTCTGTCTGTCTGTCTGTCTGTCTGTCTGTCTGTCTGTCTGTCTGTCTGTCTGTCTGTCTGTCTGTCTGTCTGTCTGTCTGTCTGTCTGTCTGTCTGTCTGTCTGTCTGTCTGTCTGTCTGTCTGTCTGTCTGTCTGTCTGTCTGTCTGTCTGTCTGTCTGTCTGTCTGTCTGTCTGTCTGTCTGCCTGCCTGTCTGTCTGTCTGCCTGTCTGTCTGTCTGTCTGTCTGTCTGTCTGTCTGTCTGTCTGTCTGTCTGTCTGTCTGTCTGTCTGTCTGTCTGTCTGTCTGTCTGTCTGTCTGTCTGTCTGTCTATCTGTCTGTCTGTCTGTCTGTCTGTCTGTCTGTCTGTCTGTCTGTCTGTCTGTCTGTTTGTCTGTCTGTCTGTCTTCCTGTCTGTCTGTCTGTCTGTCCGTAACTTTAGTCAACTTTGCCTATTGAAGTCAAGTTTTTGGAGCTCCTGTTTTGTCGATATCTAAGCGTTCTTCGCAGGGGATTACCTAAATTTTGATGCATTCGCTAATTTCTGGTAGATATAATTTAGTGTTTAAGCGATATTTCATGTGTTTTGATCGTCAATGATGAAATTCGGGGTGGGACGATATCCTAACATTTTATGTAAAATTCATGTATTCAGGTATACCTTCCAGGAGCTCCACAAATCTGATTTTAGCAGATTTCTGACTTTTGAACATTATGAAAATATTTGAGAATGAATTATATTTCAAATTATAAGTAATATTTCTAGCAAGTAGAAAAAATGCAGCTTAGTGCATGATATCCGTTCAAAATCTACTATGTATGTATGTATCTCACATATCAACCAAATTATAATAGATTCAATGATGACATTTAGTATAAAGACATTGTACAATATCATTATTCAAGGCGATAGCGCCTAAAATAAACTTTCTAGAGGGACAACATTTTACAAAAGTATTTCTGATCTATTGAAAAGTACGATATTGAAAATGGTTTGCCCATTTTAGTGAAATCTCCCATATAACCCCGACCGAGAAAAAGAAAAGTTATATATTTCACGTATGTATCTAAAACTACCCTAAAACCCTATTATTCTAAGGGTTGTATACATTGACAAAACAATCATTGTTAAAGCTTTAATCTATATCGGTCCGCTAACTTCAGAGTTTTACATAACTAATCAAGAACTTCTACTAGTTGGATTATACGTACAAGTTAAAGTACACAACCCTCACTGGGCACTGCTTTTTTGGGTTGCATGCCAGAATACTTAATCTTCATCAAATCAATGTGCTCTAAGGAAACCTACATTTGGAAGCATCTTTTCTGCATGGTTTATCTGATCTATCGAACTTTATTAAATATTCGTTAAGTAGTATCGAAGCTACTGGCTGGCTTAAATATGCATTCTCTACTTGTAGTCTAATCATTATCTTTCACAAAAGCATCACTTTAGAACCCAAGTGACGCTGCCTTCGATATCAGCCACCTGCCCAACCTAACCTTTGGGTCCATGCCTACTCTAGATGATGACGCCACCGAAAAGCTTTTCGTTTTACGACTCTTAATTTAAAAGACTCTTTGCATACAATACTAGTATAACCAAACATTGCTAGGAATTACATTTGGTATGAACAAAAGAAAATTAATATACATATCAGAGAAGAGACTGAATACATTCACAAATATTGACAGCAACGTATGCATGTTGCTTTTGCATTGCCTACAAAGGCAATAACTTTTTATACAGATGCCTTCATTGATTCACACATTTTCGTTGATTGCTTTTTTACACACTATTTTATTATTGCACTGCACGTTAATCAACGAAATAGTTTGATGTCACACTTTAAGTTAGAAAAAATTCGAACCACTCTCTCATTTTTCGTTCTATTCGCAAAGTATTCGTATAATATGTCTGCGTTGTTATCAGTGCTGCCATATATTTTTCTTCGCTTTCCCGCTAAATTATTGGGCCAAAATTTTTTTATTGAAAATTTTTCGATAAAAATATTTTTCTATAGAAAAATTTTTGATAAAAATATTTTTCTATGAAATATTTTGCTATAACAAATTTTCAATAAAATATTTTTCTAAACAAAAATTTTCAATACAATATTTTTTTATAGAAAAATTTTCAATAAAAATGTTTTTCCATAGAAAAATTTTCAGTAAAAATATTTTTCTATAGTAAAAATTTTCAATAAAAATAATTTTCTATAGAAAATTTTTCGATAAAAATATATATTTCTATTGAAAAATTGTTGATAAAAATATTTTTTCTATAGAAAGATTTTTTTTAGAAAGTATTTTTGTATGGAACATATTTTTCTATAGAAAGATTTTCAATAACAAAAAATGTATACAAAAATTTTTGATAAAAAAATTCATTATAGAAATTTTTTTTATAATAATAATATAAAAAAATACAATCGAAAACTTGTTTTTAAAACGAGCTACATACACATTACAAAAAATTACCAATATTAGTTAAAAGTATAAAAACGGCAACTCTGCCTACGTTTTTGTTATGATTTCTTCGTACCTTAGCGGTAAATAATGCTAAAAAATTGAAATCCCGCTAACCGATAAAGCACAAAAGAAAATATACCACTCTGACTTGTTTTTGAATAGAGTTGCACAAACATATTACCTAGTAAACTTCTTACTTGTGTTAAAGAGTTTGTTTATAAATTACTTTTGAGGTCTGTGATTGTCCGCCCTAGTAAAAAATATGTTTTGCAAGTTCAAAACTTGATCTCCCTATCACTTTGACGACTTTTTACTATAAGTTTAACGATTTTGCATCCATTTCATCTGGCAACTTGTTTCTTTCTTTTTGCCTTTGCCCACCTATACAACTATAGTTTTGTCTTGTGCACAACTTGTCTTGTAACACAACTAAAATCATTCATAATATTTCGTAAACACTCTAGCATTCACTATTAAAAAATGAATGATTGAATGTTTTCCTATTGTATTGGTTTGCATTTAGAAACACAAGCAATGCATGCAGTAAATTTCATTATACTCTTATTTTGTGAATATGCATTGTTTCGTCTCATTAAAATATTGCGAATTGACGGCAAGCTTTCATTTATGTGTGAATACATTCAAAGCAAGAAAACAGCCATTCAATCTCTTCTCTGATACATATCAATAATAAATAACAATATAATTATCAATAAATTCTTACGATATTGAACTTTACTTTTGAAACACCATTGGTGAAGGGTATCCAAGATTCGGCAAAGTCGAATATACCACTCTTACTTGTTTATTGTGAAATATTAAACGTTTTTGTTAATGAAATACTATAATTTTAATTTAAAATTTGTTGTATTACCTCTTATTAAAAATATAAATAATCATTTATAAAGTTAATAAAAAATTTACTCGAGTAATTTTTAGATGAATTTTTCACTCGAGTAATCGATTTTCCAAATAATTCAAAAACCCAATTATCAAGTTATTTGATTGCTTAAACAATTAAAAGCCGAGTAAAATGAATACCCTAGAATTCCCTCTAGTTGATGTGCCTTGATTTAAAGTACATATAATATACGTATTAGTAATATGTAATTGAATATATTTATTATCATTCATACGACAGGGTAGCAAAAACGATATATTTCCCATTGATTTTTCTATTGTTAAGTAGAAACATTTAAAGTAGTTTATTCGCATAACTTAAATACTTACATACATACATGATTCCGACGAGGGACCTATGCTCCACTGAAAGTTAAGGATAACAGAAGAATGATTCCGACGATATTCCAATTGAAACTTCTCTCAGACATTCTGTACATTTTGAAAAGGTTAGCACAATAAATCTTATAGACGCACAAATGTATTTTGAAACGAATTAGAAATCTCTCTCCTTAAAATATTTTGGTCCTTAAAAGGACCTTTCGTATTGAAAATTAAAAGGTTGTTATTTTTTAAAAGCAATCCACAAATACTTTCTCCAGCAACTTCATAAAACTTCTTTCAAGGCATATAAATTCGGGTTTCTGTAAAAAAAATGTTTATTTATTATATTTATGCTATATATTTTGAAAGTGGTATAAGTCCACATCTAAAACAAGTAAGAGTGTTATATTCGGCTGTGCCGAATCTTATATACACACCATCAAGTTTTGTTAAATTTAGAAATATCTCTCATATATCTACAAGGGTGCAGCTAATTCAAAATGTAGACCAAATTCGAAAAAAGTTGTTACGCTAGTTGGTATTGTTAGCAAAATCCGATTTCGATGAAATTGCATATGCTGCCTAATGCTTATGTAAAACTTCTAGATACCAAATTTTGTCATCATAGTTGTTATAATTTGTCATTTATTAGCAAATAAGCGATCAGCCTAGACGAGGTTATACGGGAGCTATGGTCAAATGTGAACCGTTTTTGCCCGATTTTAATACCAATTTCCCAGAAATGAAGAATATTTGTGCCAAATTTCAGTGACCTATATCCTTTCGTTAAGGTTTTATCGTGCCGACAACAGAAAAACAGACGGACAGACAGACAGACAGACTTCAATTTTCATTTTTGAGCCAATATTAAGGAAATTACAAACGGAATGACAATCTCAATATACCCCCCATTCTTTTTGATGGTGAGTATAAAAATTTAGTTAATGATGGGAAAATATAAAGCACTTGAAGATCTTACTATGTGAAAAATAATGGTTTAAAAAAAGTCCACTGAAATATTTACAGCCAATTATTTTGTAGTTAACGAATTCATACAAATTTTTATTTTTAAATTGTGCGTTTACTGTTTTATAGGTATGGCAATGATGTGTCTTATAAAATTTGTCAAAAAATAAAATCGAATCTCGACCCCTATCCAGTTTCTTGCAACCTGATTTCCAACTTCCACAGCAATGAAATGGTTTTTAAAACGTCAGCTATATAAAAAGAAGAAATTAACTTAGAAATTTCGCTAAACAATGTCGTATTTTTTCAAATTGAAATTGCCAAACTTACGTTCGTATTCAAAACATATTTTTTCAAGTTTAGCAACACTTGTTTAATTGATCAGAAATCTATGTAACAGTACGTTTACACACGTAGGTGACTTGTTACAAGTTGTGTATACGTATTCTTCTGACATGCAAGTAAAAAAATCACTGGCAATCAAAATCGCTTGCAAGTGAGCCTACAACTTGCAGAAGTGTGATTGTGTAAGTAAAAAAATATAAATGTATTGAGCTTTTGTCACTTGCACTTGCATGTGTAAATGCCGTGTAAGTCATGAAAAGCTGTTTTCTCTCTTATTGCTTTTATTAAATAGACATGATTATTGTAGGTTTTTAACTTATATATCGACGCTATATATTCAAAAAGTGCTATCTACATTTTCGACCAAAATGGTTTTTAATAGAAACGTGTTGCTTGGCTCATCTGTCATATAAATTTTAAGGGAGAAAAATAATTCTAAAACACTTTTTTTTATAAATTGAGTTTGTGCTATCTACACAAAATCAAAAAATAGTGCTATCTACATTAAAAATATTTGTGGATATAATAACAATTGTTATCAAATATACATTGTAATTGGTGATAAACCAACAAAGTGGACCACAAATCCTTACAACGTACTGTAATTATGAATTTCTAAAATATGTTCGGCCTTTGACCTTAATAGATTGTAAATAAAGTTCATATAAGAGAGAGAATACCTTGAATTCTATTAATATAATTATAATAAATCTTGTTTTATTCAAAAAACTAATTATTTTAATTAAAACTAGTAATATTTTGATAAAAGCCTCAATTTTCATTATATTTTTTTCTTTTAAGTTAAAATAATGCTATCTACTTACTTTAGTATTTGAAACGATAAAATTTTAGCTCATAAAAAGTGCTATCTACTATAGAAGCGCAAATGTAAGGAGTTAATAAGAAAACTTAATTTGTACAATATCTTAGTCCCAATTTGTTTGATATTGTAAAACAAAGTTTATTTGCTACTAATATAGTTAATGTCAAAACCAGTTTTTTCGTTCTCCTGTAAAATTTAGAATTTGTAGAAAGCACGTTTTGAATATAAACCCTCGGTATGTCTCAGTATTTATTACACTAATATAAAAATTAGAGATGGGTGCAAATAAAGACCATTCACGAAGAGAGCAATCAAAAATTGTATCCATTATATATTCAAGGATCAATATATGGTAAATTTTTTCATAAACACAAATACGTGATTTTGACAGTTTTAAAATTTTGTCCTCGGTTTAATGTTTTTCGGATTTGCCCATATGTTTAATATATCTTCCGATAAAAAGAAACAAGTAGTAAATGTCAAGTGCATGGAAAAGTTTTTTTTGCATCATAAATTTCTACATGAATTAACTTGGGAAAAGTTTAAAATTAAAAAAGAAAAAGCAAAATATTAAAATACTTATTATTTGTTCATTGTTTTTGGTAGGTAATAAATGTGTTATATTCAACATATTTTCCCGCTCTTGATACAGATGTGGAAAAAAAACATATTTCCTTACTAAGAAAAGTGTTTAAGAAGCGTAAGCTGCGAAGAGGTTAAAAAGGAAAAGTAATAATTTTTAATAAGAAAATGCAAACAAAAGCTTGAGATAAGAAGAAAACAAAACTATCGTAAAACACATGAGAAGAAAGAGAAAGCGCTTTTTACTTAAGGGATTAAATACTTTTTGTATTATTATTTTGCCTCTTAATGATCCGTTTTCATGTATATGTAGATGTAGAAATTAATTAAAAACTACTGCCTACTTTTAGGATCTAAATTAAATTAATATACTAGAGCATGGCTTCAGACATTTTAAAATTAATAACTTATCTAGAAGCCTGAAAGTAAGGCTTCTAGATACATTTTTATCATCTATCCACTTTTTATATCCACCATCAAAAAGAATGGGGGTATATTATATTATTGTCATTCCTTTTGTAATTTCCTTAATATTGGCTCAAAAATCAAAAACGATATATATTCTGAATCCTTATGAAATTCTAAGACAATTGAGCGATGTCCGTCTGTCTGTCTATCTGTCCGTCTATCTGTCCATCTGTCTGTCTGTTGAAATCACGATAACGCCTAAACGAAAGGAGCTAGCTCACTGACACTTAGTAAAAACATTCTTCATCTTTCAGAAAATTTTGGTATTGAAATTGGGCAAAATCGATTAACATTTGACCATAGCTCCCGTATAACCTCGCCTACGCTAATCGCTTATTTGCTAATAAATAACAAACTATAATAGCTATGATGATCAAATTTGATATATAGAAGTTTTGCATAAGCCCTAGGCAGCATATAAAATTTTATCAAAATCGGTTGACATTTAGTCATAGCACCCATACAAAAAACTTACGGAAACAGCCAAAATTTTACCTAAAATACACTTAAATGCCAATAAATCTAAAACTATAACAGATATAACCACTAAATTTAGTACGAGGAGGTCAATGCCAACGAGTGTGCAAAATTTTGTCACAATCAGTCACCATTTGACTATAGCTCCCATATAAAAAACTTACGGAAACACAAAAATACAAAAAGAAAAGGGGGTGTATGTCCATCTGTCTGTCAGATAAAAGCTTGATAGCGCCTTAACGAAAAGGGCTATAGCAACAAAATTTTACAGAAGAAAGTTTTATTAGAATGCCAGCCAGTGTGCAAAATTTTGTCACAATCGGTCACCATTTGACTATAGCTCCCATATAAAAAACTTACGGAAACACAAAAATACAAAAAGAAAACACGGTTTATGTCCGTCTTTCCGTCAGAGAAAAGCGCTATAGTTCCTTAACTACAAAAGCTAGAGAGACAAAATTAGCAAAAATATTTTCGATGTTAAAGAAATTGTGTGCTAAAAATGGGTAAAATCGGTTCACATTTAGTTAAAGATCCCATATAACCCTGCCCCGGGAATCACATTTATGCTGATAAATTGAATAAAATTATAAAATCTATGACTACTAAATTTAGAACAGAGAAGTTTTATAGGAATCGGTCCATTTTTGACCATAGTTTTCATATAAAAATGGCTCCCGGTAGCCACTAAAATGCCACTAAAATGCCACAAACTCCAGTTAAAAGCTCTTAAATTATAAACTATGTCAGCTATGGCCACTAAATTTTGGACAAATAAACTTTATATTAATACCAGCCATTATATTAAATTGTGTAACAATCGGTCAACATTTAGTTGCAGTTCTCATATATATAGCATCCCCTTTTTATATCTACAATCAAAAAGATTTGGAGGTACATTCAGTGTATTAAGATTGCATCTACGAAATTAGATAGCTATCAATCAATGTTAGGTCCAGACTTTATACACGGTACATTAGGAACTCCTAACAAAATATATGAACCTGCCGTGTTGCTATCAACATGTTAATGGCACAACGAAACAGTTTATTAATGTAAAACTATATTCGGTTATGGAACAGCATTTTGTCCAAGGTAAATACTTAGGAAACTACTTAGATACTTTTATATGTTGAATTATAATAAATATACCACTGCAACCGAATTTAGTCCAAATATATTATCAACAATACCACATTTGGTCAACATTTTGAATTAGCTGCACTCTCGTACATCTTGATGGTGGGTATACAAGATACAAGAATATAACACTCTTACTTGTTTTGTTATATCTACGTGTTTTTGACCCCTGACTTTTGCTAAAACATGAACGTTTTGCATAACATCCCAACGAATGCATGAAGATAGAAATATTGTTCATTGTTGCACATTTCCTCATGAATGTGGTACAATATAGGCACAATTCCTCCATCTCCCATTTTCACATTTAGCTTTTGTCTGGGGTTTCCTTAATGTCGCCTTAAGTTCTACAGAATAAATGTCTGGAACATTGTCTGGTTTTCCTAAGTGGGTTTCTTTTTTTATCTATAATTTTCTTTTAGCTGCATATGATAAAAGGTAATAAAGGACGCAGTGTAAAATTGTTTAATCTTTTATCTCTACAAAAATTTAAAAATTAATTTTAAATTGTTTAAAATGTTTTTTTCAAAAATTATAGGATATCAGAAATTTTGCATAAGTGTATTGCTCTAAGATACCAATTTATTATTATTGTTATAAACAGTTTTTTGATAAAAACAAAAAAAAAACAAGTAAGAAAGTGCTATTTCATGAAAAAATATTGATTTTTGTTGCCAATATATGAATTCCGGGAAGTGGGACCTATGGGAGGTACCATAAATAATAGACCGATTTTGACGAATTTCAATAGCCATAGTCCTATTATCAAGAAAATGATCTGTGACAAATTTCAAAAATTTCCAAATTTGCTCTAGTTTGATTACAAGGTTTACATGGGGGTCCAGCCAGACGGACGGACGGACATCGCTAAATCGACTCAAAAAGTGATTCTAAGCCTATTGGTATACTAAGACGAATATTTCTATGCGTTACATGCATCAGCACAAACTTATAATACCCTTTCCACCTATGGTGTTAAAGGGTACAAATATTTGGGACTCGTTTTGCTAGTTGGTTAGGTCCACTCATTATGTTGTCTATATAATTTACTTTTTTGGTCAAATTCTTAAAACCAAAATATTTTTTTTTTTTTTTTTTTTTTTTTTTTTTCAATCTTTTTATTTACAATCTATTTTACAATATTTAGTAAATTCGATAAATTTAAGATACAATCACATCTTTAAGTTATTAAACTACAATAAGCTTAATAAACTGGTTTAAGAAAAAAAAAAAAAAAAATATTATTAAATTAATGTTATTTACATACATAAAAGTCTATTTTCTATATTGAAGATCTAAAACATGAAGCCTGTTAAGTCTTCTAATTTCATTGGTTTCATCTAGCAGGGAAATTGCCAATATATTGCAATGATTACTAAGTCGATTAACGTAACGTGTACTAAATCTGTTTATTTCATCCAGAACGAAAGGTATTTTTAGATCTCTGTGAATTTGTTTATTGGTCATATACCATGGAGCGTTGGCTATGAGCCTTAATGTTTTTGACTGATAACGTTGCAATATCTCAACGTTAGAATGACTAGCTGTACCCCACAGTTCTATACCATAGGTCCATACTGGTTTTAAAATAACTTTGTATAGCTTAATTTTGTTTTCCATACTAAGTTGTGATTTTGTACCAAGTAACCAGTACAATTTTTTTGTTTTGATATTAAGCTGATCTCTCTTGGCCTTTATATGATTTTTCCAGGTGAGACGTTTGTCAAGATACATTCCCAGATATTTAACGCAATTTGTTTTTGGTATTTGTAAGTCATTCAAATACAATGGTGGACACTCTTCTCTACGCAAAGTAAATGTAATATGGTTTGATTTATCCGTATTTGTTTCGATTTTCCATTTGAAAAACCATTGTTGTAGAACATTAAGTTCCCTTTGAAGGATAGTTGATGCTTCGACTGAAGACTCATTTGCAGATATTATAGCAGTATCATCAGCGTAGGTAGCTAGTGTAACATTATCTGTTGTGGGCATGTCGGAAGTATAAATGGTATATAGTATGGGACCTAAAACGCTGCCTTGCGGCACTCCTGAATATATTTCATATGTGTTAGACTTTTCATCGTCGACCTTTACAAAAAATTTCCGATCTTGTAAGTAAGATTTTATTACAGAATAAAATGGTGCAGGTAATAAGCATTTAAGTTTATATAAAAGACCTTCATGCCATACTCTATCAAATGCTTGCTTGATGTCCAAGAATACTGCTGAGCAATAGATTTTTCTTTCTAATGAATCCGATATAACATTGATTATCCTGTGGCATTGCTCTGGAGTACCATGCTTCTCACGAAAACCAAATTGATGGTCAGGTATAATTTTTTGCTTTTCCAAAATAGGTTTTAATCTAGATGCAAACAGTTTCTCAAATATTTTCGAAAAAGTTGTTAGCAAACTTATGGGTCTATAAGATGCGACGGAGTTTTCAGGTTTATTGGGTTTCTGAATCATTATTATTTCAGCACATTTCCATTCGGATGGGAAATAAGAAAGCCTCAAAATAGAGTTATATATTAAAGTTAAATATATTATGCTTTTCTTCGATAATGATTTAACAACCGTAGAATCAATTTTGTCATGGCCTGGAGACTTTTTATTATTGAGCTTACAAATTTCACTCTGTACTTCACTTGGAGAAAAAGACTTGATCGGTACATCCATTTGGTAAGGAGATTCTAAAAAATTCAGTATTTCACATTCATCACTTGTGTTGGACAGCTGGAAAGGTTCAAAAGTATGTTTTAAATGTTCGGAAAATGCCTCGGCCTTACTTTTACTATTTCTGCACCCACCACCACCATAGGTGGAAAGGGTATTATAAGTTTGTGCTGATGTTTGTAACGCATAGAAATATTTGTCTTAGACCCACCTTTTAGTATACCAATAGGCTTAGAATCACTTTCCGTCTGGCTGGCTGGCTGGACCCCCATGTAAACCTTGTAATCAAACTACAGGTCTCAATTCTAAAGATAATTTGATGAAATTTGGCACAGATCATTTTTTTGATAATGGGACCATGGCTATTGAAATTGGTCAAAATCGGTTCATTATTTATGGTACCTCCCATAGGTCCCACTTCCCGCAATTGCTATATTGGCCACAAATATCAATATTTTTTCATAAAATTTAAAACACATACTGCTTATGTCAACTAAAATCACTGTACCAAATCACTGTACCAAAAATCGGTCCACATTTGACCATAGCTCCCATACAAATTCTTCTTTAAAAACGCACTAAATGAGACAAAAAATCACTAAAACGCTCGTAAATCTAAAGATAATAGAAATTTTGAGTCTATTTTTTGCATACATAATTTTTGTAACAACTGGAATCAATCTGCCAAATTTCGATACAATCGGTCCACATTTGACCCTAGCTCTCATATAAGTCCAAATGACGGAAACAGGTTGAATATATAAGTTTTGAGAAAATGTTTGTATGATGGCAAAATTTAGCAAATATTTGTCTTTACACAGGAAAAATAACACCTTTGACCTTAGTGGTGAAGGGTATCGTATGGTCGGCTTGACCGACTATAGCGCTTTCTTACTTGTTTTAATTAAGTTTTGTTTCAAAGGAATTCGTTTAAATGGCTGTTTTGGAAAATGGTTTGAAATGCATGTTTGTATTTACTAGAAAGCATGTTATCAAAATTTTGTGTTTATTTAGTACAAAATAAATGAAAATTTTCCATTTGTTTACAGAAAAAAAGTTCTGTGTCTTAGTGCTAAAAGGGCCGATGTCAATTTTTTACTGCTTTAAGTTAATCATTGCATTATATTCCCTTCTTTACCCTATTTTATTTGGCTGCCATAGCTAATCTCTAACTTAACTTAGAACAGAATTATAAGGAGTTTTCTGAGCTATGATTTTTGTATATAGAAAATAAAAAATTAAAATCAAATTTTCTAAAAAATATATTTTTTGACATGGGCCCTTTTAGCAGCAAGCCACAGAGTTAGTCGTGCGTATAATTATTATTTACTTGTAGTTGGGCTAATATTTGCACAAGATATGCATAAATTCTGACCAAAAACATTGAAACCTTTTGCTAAAATCACTTTAAATAGCCAGAGGTATTTGTAAATTAATTTTTTTTATTTTGTTGTCATAAATGTTTTATTGTAAAGATTCAAATAAGTGGACAACTTTGAAAATATGCAATTGAAATTCTGAGTGTAGCTTGAATAGTTTAGAAAAAATCTAAAAAAAACATTTATATGAAAATTTGAAGACGTTTTCCTCGTTGACTGGAGCAGCTAAAATCAAAATAAGTTAAGTCTGTAATCTTTATTAATCATTGCTACTTAAGGAAGTTTCCCATAAAAATCATTAATGTCGATTTTCTCCTTTACTAGAGCCTAATTAAGTAAACACTTGAAAAATTCGACTTATCAAAAAATTTTTTAAAGTCTATTTTTATTAAAGTTTAGTCCCTTAAGCCAACATAAGGTAATCACTTTCAAAATTTAATAAGATTTAGGAATTTGGCGTTAATCAAACCAGATAGAGCCAAAATTAGTCAAATCTGTAAAAAAAAAATAACAAATTTTTAATGTCAATTTTATAGTAAACTATAGCCGCTAGAGCCAAAGTAATACAATTTTGTAATCCTGGCATAATCCTATATTTTAGGAACTTTTAGAACCAACACTATCTATTAAAATCTTTTATGTAAATTTTCTTGTTAACTAGTGCCAAAATAAAGCATATTCCTGAAAATTTACTAGAAAAATTCGACTTGTAAAAAAAATTGTTAATTTCGATTTTTCTTGAAGTAGATCCCCTTAAGCCAATATAAGGTAATCACTTTCAAAATTCAATAAGAATAAGTAACTTTTGTATAAATTTGGCATTAATCAGGTACGCTAGAGCCAAAATTAGTCAAATCTGTAAAAGAAAGCTAATTTTTAATGTCGATTTTATAGTAACTATAGCCGATGAAGGCGAAAGAAGTGCCATAATTCAATATTTTAGGAACTTTTACATAACAATCCCTAAAGTCCATTTCCTCATTTACCAGAGACAATAGAGTCAAAATAAGACAAACTTGCGAACATTTGCAAAATTCGGAATTTTAAAAACTTGCATATAAAAGTTTTTAAAGTCAATTTTATCGTTAACTAGATTCTCTAGAGCAAAAATAAGGCAAATCTGTGATTATTTGCAAAATTTATTCTTTTTCGAGTTTTTATATAAAACTTTTAGAAGTGATATTTTAAGAAAGTGCTATAGTCGGTCAAGCCCGACCATACCATACCCTTCACCTCTAAGGTCAAAGATGTTCCTTTTTCTGTAAAAATACAAATATTTGCTAAATTTTACAATCATACAAACATTTGTTCCGTCATTTGGACTTGTATGAGAGCTAGGGTCAAATGTAGACCGATTATCTCGAAATTGATTACAGTTGTCACAAAAATTATGCATGCAAAAACTAAACTCAAAATTCTCTTTATCTTCAGATTTCCGAGCGTTTTAGTGATTTCTGTCTCGTTTAGTGTGTTTCGGCAAAAGAATTTGTATGGGAGCTATGATCAAATGTGGACCGATTTGAACGAGATTTTAGCTTACATACGCAGTATTTGTTTTAAATTTCATGAAAAATATTGATATTTGTGACCCAAATATCAGTTCCGCGAAGTGAGACCTATGGAAGGTACCATAAATAATGGACCGATTTTGACGAATTTCAATAGCCATGAGTGGGACCATGGCTATTGAAAAAAAATATCTGTGCCAAATTTCATCAAATTATCTCTAGAATTGAGACCTGTTCTTTGATTACATGGTTTTTGGGGTCCAGCCAGACGGACTGACTTTTAAAGAAACTTTTATATGAAAATCTTTACCGTCTATTTAATCGCTAACTAGATCTGCTAGAGCTATGGTAAGGCAAATCTGTGATTTTTTTTCGAATTTTTATACAAAACTTTTGGAGATGATATTTTGAGAAATTTAATACTAAAACAAATAAAAAAGCCTGAGTGACATCAACTGTGAGTCACATTTACTTGTAATTAACAAACTTGTAAATTAATGAAATTTCTGCTAAAAGCCTGATTATGATTATACTGATTTGTCACGATACTATATTGTTTTCTAAAGGGGAGGGAATGTGCTTCTTGTATTGAAATACATTGACTCCTTTATATGAATATAATTTAAACATTACCATTGCCTACTTTTTGGCTGGCAATTAAGTACATTTTTGTTACCTAACTTAACAGTAATATAACAGTAGTCTCTTCTACATTCTTAAATTTATCTTATTTTCTCATTCTTAAAGTGATAAATTATATTGCTAATACATTTAAAGACCTAGCTAATTTCTAAATGTCATAAATAATGGTTGGTAAATGGTATTGAAAATGAAGCAGAATTTTAGGCGTATATAAAATAATATATTTAATATGGCTAGAATGATTTACACACATAATAAAATATCAGCAGCAAAAACCTAACCCAACCATTTTTACTATTTTACTAATACTTAGAAGATAATGATGCCAAATTAGTTGATTATCTTAATAACAAAATACTTTATTAAACCTTTATATTTTAAGATATAAAAGCCAAACAGAAAGAAAAGAAAAGTTTATTAAAACAAGTATGAAGTTCTATAGTTGGTCAAGCCCGAACATACGATACCCTTCACCACTAAAGTCAAAGGTGTTATTTTTCCTGTATAAAGACAAATATTTACTAAATTTTGCCATCATATAAACATATTCTAAAAACTTATATATTTAAGCAATTTACGTCATTTGGACTTATATGAGAGCTAGGGTCAAATGTGGACCGATTATCTCGAAATTTTGGAAATGTATTACAGTTGTTACAAAAATTATGTATGCAAAAAATAAACTTAAAATTCTCATTATCTTCAGATTTAAGAGCGTTTTAGTGATTTTTGTCTCATTTAGTACATTTTGACAGAAGAGTTTATATCGGAGCTATGGTCAAATGTAGACCGATTCCGAAATTAGAAATTTGGTAACGTGATTTTAGTATACATAAGCAGTATTTAATTTAAATTTCATGAAAAAATATTGATATTTGTGGCCAATATATCAATTCTGGAAAGTGGGACCTATGGGAGGTACCATAAATATTGGATCGATTTTGACGAATTACAAAAGCTCAAATTATCTTAAGAATTGCGATCTGTACTTTGATTACATGGTTTACATGAGGGTCCTGCCAGCCATCCGTCCAGGCGGACGGACGGACTGACATCGCTAAATCGACTCAAAAAGTGATTCTAAGCCTATTAGTATACTAAAAGGTGGGTCTAAGACAAATATTTCTATGCGTTACATACATCAGCACAAATTTCTAATACCCATTCCACCTATGGTGGTGAAGGGTATAAATATTATTTCCAAAAAGTAGGTATGATAATGAAAACAATGCCAAATATTTTCTAATGGAAATTTAATTTATTTCTGGTCCAAATAATGATATCAATCGATTATCATTCGAAATGTGAGAGATTTCAGTAACATTTGTGTATCATACTTTTAGGATAATCTAAATAATATAGAATATAACAGGTTCACCTCATAACTCAGTTAGCCACTGGTTATTGAGTATTAGGCTATGTAAAACTTCTCTAACTAATGCATTTGCCGTTCGGAGCCGGCGTTAAAACGTAGGTCCCTTTTCAATGAGTCTAAAAATAGAATCGGATGCAGCTCATTGTCTGCATCCGATTCCAATTGTTCCAATTGGAATGTTGTCGGGGAATTATATATATATATAACAGGTTCACTTCATTGCAGCTGATTTGCCAAAGGTTCCCTGATAGTAAAAGAATTTAATTGAAACTAAATGTTTTAACAAACAAAACGATATTTTTGGATATCAAATTTACTAAACTTTTTGCGAAATAAATTATTTATTTTGCAAATTCCTCAGGTATGTTACACAATATTTGCTTAACGGTCTGATTTTTCGATAGTTGTCGAACTTAAATATAGAGGATTGATTGCACATAAAGTAACCGAACTTTTAAAATCGAGTTCTTATGATTTGGATGAAATTTAAATCAAAGTAAGTCCTATTGAATAGTAGATAAAAAACAAATTTTTAGCAAGATCGGTAAAAAAGTTTCTGAGTTAGAGGCCGTAAAACATTGACATTTTGGCCAAACAGGTCTTCTCATGTAACTTATTAGTTATTTGACTTACAAAAATTCGTCCCAAACAAATTATAAAGGCATTTCTTCAATGATACATCCTAAAATTGTGCAATATGTTATCTTTTGTACAATAAACTACAGGAGAATTTATTTACAAGATTTATATTTACTTATTTTAAAAATTTTGAACTTTGCCCCATTGTGCAATGTATTTTTTATTTCTTTTATAACGTATCTATTATACATATAAAATGTAAGTTATACTGACCTGACCTACTCCAATGAAAGAGAATCCAAAAAGTTGGTCAATGAAAAAGATGAGAAGCAACAACAAAGCGCTTTGAAATGGCTCCGCTGGAGTTCGTTGTACTGAACCAAATATGATGTTGTTGTAGTCATTGCGGCATTTATGCACAGACACACAAATCTTAAATTATATGAAATAAAATAACAAATTTAAAAAAAAAATCATTTAAATGGCATAACTATGTAGAAATTTAATATTTAATATTTTCTTATATACTGGTTTTTATGATATAACTCTAAAAAAGAAACAAATTTTTATATCCTAGTTTCTTCGTTATAATTTTGTTTTTTAATTTTAAGAATTTCATAACTTTTGTTGAATAACAAGACAATTATTTATTTTTCTTTACTAAACAATAAATAGTCATAAGTAAATTTTTTTAAGTTTATACTTTTTTATAAATAGTATCAAGAAACTCATGTTTTGGATTTTTTTTTTAATACAAAAGCAATACAAATGTTATCTCGTTTTTAAGCACAACTCAACTAGAAATGTATTTTTTTTACTGTAAATGTTATAGTTCGCGGGAATGTAAAACCTTATGCAACGATTATACGTTTTAAACTAAATGTGAGATGTTAAATGCATTTGGAGCCTTGTCTCCTTTTCAATAAATTTCTTTGTGAAAAGACAAACAAGCAAATAGGGATCTCCAACAGCATTTAATGTTAACTTAACAGGGAGCAAAAATGTTATAATCTTCCCAATTTTATAAATAAAACATTGGTATTGAATGTAAACTTAGTGCTGTTAATACTGTTAAAAACTGTTTTTCTCCTTATGTTAACTCTCTCTGTAACCATGTAAACAAATTAACAGTTCTTTTTGCATTCTCTGTAAAAATAATGCAATACATTGGCTTTTTTTTTTGTTTACTTACTTGATTTTCTTTTTATTGCTTTTGCTTTTCCCGTTTGTTAGAATTTTATTACTATTTATACCCTTCACCACCATAGGTGGAAAGGGTATTATAAATTTGTGGTGATGTATGTAACGCATAGAAATATTTGTCTTAGACCCACCTTTTAGTATACCAATCGTCTTAGAATCACTTCCTGAGTCAATTTAGCGATGGCTGTCCGTCCGTCCGTCCGTCCGTCCGTCCGTCCGTCCGTCCGTCTGGCTGGCTGGCTGGCTGCCTGGACCCACATGTAAACCTTGTAATTAAACTACAGGTCGCAATTCTAAAGATAATTTGATGAAATTTGGCACAGATCATTTTTTTGATAATGGGACCATGGCTATTGAAATTCGTCAAAATCGTTCATTATTTATGGTACCTCCCATAGGTCCCTCTTCCCGGAATTAAAGTATTGGCCACAAAAATAAATATTTTTTCATGAAATTTAAAACAGATACTCCTTATGTAAACTTAACTCACTGTACCAAATTTCGTTGAAATCGGTCCACATTTGACCCTAACTCCCATACAAACTCTTCTTTAAGAAGTAAGAGTGTTATATTCGGCGGTGCCGAATCTTGTATACCCACCATCAAGTTGTACGAGAGTGCAGCTAGTTCAAAATTTTGACCAAATGTGTTATTGTTGGTAATATATTTGAACTAAATTCGGTTGCCATGGTATATTTACTATAGTTCAACATTTAAAAGTATCTAAGTGGTTTCCCAAGTATTTACCTTGGACAAAATGCTGTTCCATAACCGAATATAGTTTTACATTAATAAGCTGTTTCGTTGTGCCTTAAACAGGTCTATAGCAACACGGCGGGTTCATATATTTTGTTAGGAGTTCCTAATGTACCGTGTATAAAGTCTGGACCTAACACTGATTAATAGCTATCTGATTTCGTAGATGCAGTCTTGAGGCCCTATGCTCCACTGGGAGTCAAGTATAACAGAAGAAGAAGAATCTTAATATACTGAATGTACCTCCAAATCTTTTTTAATGTAGATATAAAAAGGAAATGTTATATATATAAGAACTATAGCCAAATGTTGACCGATTGCTACAAAATTTAATACACTGGCTGGTATTAATATAAAGTTTATTTGTGCAAAATTTTGTGGCCATAGCTGACATAGTTTATAATTCAATAGCTTTTAACTGGCGTTTGTGGCATTTTAGTGTTTACCGTGAGCTGTTTTTATATGAAAGCTATGGTCAAAAATGGACCGATTCCTTTAAAATTTGACATACTGACTGAAAGTTGCATAAAACTTCTCTGTTCTAAATTTAGTAGTCATAGATTTTACAATTTTATTCAATTTATCAGCATAAATGTGACTCCCGGGGCAGGGTTATATGGGAGCTCTAACTAAATGTGAACCGATTTTACCCATTTTCAGCACACAATTTCTATAACATATCGAAAACACTTTTTCTAAATTTTGTCTCTCTAGCTCTTGTAGTTAAGGAGCTATCGCGCTTTTCTCTGACGGCAAGACGGACATAAACCGTCTTTTCTTTTTGTATTTTTGTGTTTCCGTAAGTTTTTTATATGGGAGCTATGGTCAAATAGTAACCGATTGTAACAAAATTTTGCACACTGGCTGGCATTCACATAAAACTTCCTTTTGTAAAATTTTGTTGCTGTAGCCCTTTTCGTTAAGGCGCTATCGCGCTTTTATCTGACGGACAGACGGACATAAACCCCCTTTTCTTTTTGTATTTTTGTGTTTCTGTAAGTTTTTTATATGGGAGCTATGGTCAAATGGTGACCGATTGTGACAAAATTGTACAAAAATGTACACTGGTTGGCATTGATATAAGACCTCCTCGTGCTAAATTTAGTGGTTATATCTGTTATTGTTTTAGATTTATTGGCATTTAAGTGTATTTTAGATGCTATTTTGGCTGTTTCCGTAAGTTTTTTGTATGGGTGCTATGACTCAATGTCAACCGATTTTGATGAAATTTTATATGCTAGGGCTTATGCAAAACTTCTATATATCAAATTTTATCATCATAGCTATTATAGTTTGTCATTTATTAGCAAATAAGCGATTAGCGTAGTCGAGGTTATACGGGAGCTATGGTCAAGTGTTAAGCGATTTTGCCCAATTTCAATACCAAAATTTTCTCAAAGATGAAGAATGTTTTTACTAAGTTTCAGTGAGGTAGCTCCTTTCGTTTAGGCGTTATCGTGATTTCAACAGACAGACAGACAGACAGACAGACAGACAGACAGACAGCAGGCAGACAGACAGACAGACAGACAGACAGACAGACAGACAGACAGACAGACAGACAGACAGACAGACAGACAGACAGACAGACAGACAGACAGACAGACAGACAGACAGACAGACAGACAGACAGACAGACAGACAGACAGACAGACAGACAGACAGACAGACAGACAGACAGACAGACAGACAGACAGACAGACAGACAGACAGACAGACAGACAGACAGACAGACAGACAGACAGACAGACATACAGACAGCCAGACATCGCTCAATCGTCTTAGAATTTCATAAGGATTCAGAATATATATCGCTTTTGATTTTTGAGCCAATATTAAGGAAATTACAAACGGAGTGACAATCTCAATATACCCCCCATTCTTTGTGATGGTGGGTATAATAAGTATGAAGTAAAGATCGGCATTTCCGAGGAGTGCAAGAAACCTCTCGAAAATTCCGATCATTGTACGATTTCCACCTCTTTTTCACTCTCCTCACTTCGCAGCAGAATGTTTTTACTAAGTTTCAGTGAGCTAGCTCCTTTCGTTTAGGCGTTATCGTGATTTCAACAGGCAGACGGACAGACAGACAGACAGACAGACAGACAGACAGACATCGCTCTTCTCTTTTTCACTCTCCTCACTTCGCAGCATTTCGCAAACAGCCACGAAACGTTTACTTTTCTATACGACAAAGGTCGTATAGTCAGATCCCGAAGGAAGCTTTCAGAAACTGGCGTAATAACCAAAATCTAGTTACTGATTTGCAACGCAAACGTGCGAGGCGTACATGTGCCGAAGTATTGAGACGTGAAAAAGCTCTGTACGAGCAGCGTCTCATACTAAAATTCTTGCCGCTCCTAGGGGCAGCAAGAGTTTCTGGTCATTCGTTAAAAGAGTTATGAATAATGATAGTTCTTCAATTTTTTCTATCCTGTTATCCTTGACTCCCAGTGGAGCATAGGGCCTCAACCATCCTTTTATATCGAACTCTCTTGCTAGATGTTAGGCATACATCATTCTATGAATAGTTTGCTGCTTGTAACTCCGCTTCAATTGACCTTCTCCACATTGTAGCAGGTGCACCAACACGACGGCCGTTTCCTTGTGGATTCCAACGAAGCGCTTGTTGAGCAATGTTGGTATTTGGCCTTCGAAGTGTGTGGCCTATCTACCGCCATTTCCGTTGACATACCTCTATAGAAGAAGGGATTTGGTTTGTAGCGTTTAGTAGATCTTCATTTTTTATGCGATTTGGCCACCATATATTAAGGATTTGTTGCAAGCATTTGTTTGCAAAGGTTTGTAGGCGCTTATCGGTGACATTTGTGCGTTTCCAAGTTTCGCAGCCGTAATACAAAATGGACTTGACATTCGAGTTATATATTCGTAACTTAGTTGTTGTTGATATTTGCCGAGATTTCTAAATAGCTCGGAGAATGCCGAATGCAGATTTTGCCTTATTAATACGCGATTCAATATCCTCGTCGGCGCTACCTTTTGTAGATATCAAACTACCAAGATAAATAAAGGTACCTACACATCCAATAACCTCGTTATGCACATTGATGTGTGGGGACGGGTTTGCGCCATAGCCTCCAGGCATAATCTTTGTCTTGGAGATATTGATTTCCAGCCCATCTGCCCGATATTCAACAGTAATAGCGTTAGTGTTTTCTTGGAGGTGACCTAGGCTTTGGCTTAGAAGGCATACGTCATCGGCGTATTCCAAGTCCTCGAGTTGTTTAAAAGGTGTCCACTGGATACCACGTCTACCATTCAGTGCAGAGCGCGCATTATATTGTCGATGACAAGGATCAAAAGTATGGGTGATAAGATACATCCTTGTCTTACTCCAGTAGTAACTTCGAACGGATTTGACAATTTACCTTTATGGCATTTAAAGTCCATGTACATTGCCCGAATTAAGTTCAGAATTTTCGTTGACATGTTACGGATTTCTAAAATTCTCCATAGATAGCTCCTGTTGACACTGTCGAAAGCCTTCATAAAGTCTATAAACGCTAGGTAAATGGGTGTGCGGAATTCATTACATTGCTCCAGTACCATTCTTACTGTGTTTATTAGATCAACACAAGATCTATTCTCTCGGAACCCAAACTGATTTTCGCGGAGTGTTTCAAAAACTGCGTCAGACGTTCTATTCAAAATCACTCTACTTAGTATTTTGCTCGGTATTGGAAGAAGTGTTATTCCCCTGTAGTTATTGCAGTCTTTGGAGTCACCCTTTTTTGGTATTTTGACTAGTATACCTTCATTCCAGGAGGTTGGCAGAGCTTCTTCTTCCCATATTTACGCATAAATGGGTGCCACAGTCTCGCGGATAGTTCAACGTCACATAAAAGCATCTCCGCTAAGATATTGTCATTGCCCGGGGCCTTGTTGCGCTTAAGGCTTTTAATTGCATTCTCTGAAAACTATATAGAATGAAGATATTCAAGGTATTTATATTATAGAAATATCAAGTTATATTCTAAAGGGTTTGCCAAAAATGTTTATTTTTAGGGTTTTGTAACAAACAATATTTTTAGTAGTGCTCTTTTTATCTTTTGGAGATTTGGAGTGACAAAAAATAAACATATTTTACTGGAAGTCTCAAAACATATTATGCTTAGAAATATACACCCCTAACAGATCATCCAGGGTTTCATTTATTTCCCCTCTTAAATTAAACAAATTTCTGAACAACAAAATTTTATTAAATTTATCCTCAAACAAGATTTGCTTATTTCGTTTTACGTTTAAAAATAAATTGCATTTATTGCTCATTTTTTCCCATTTTTTCCGAATAAATACTCATTTATTATTCATATTTATTTTCATTCATTTCTTTTGTATATTTTCATGACATTTTATTAATTTGTTTATATTTATCAATGACATTAAAAATGAGGCTTTTTTGTGCAATTATTTGCTTTTGTATTATTTAATAAAGACAAACAATTTAAATGCAAATGGCAAAAATGTTATTAATTAAATTGAAACTATTAAATTAAATCTGCAAAATGTGTATGAAGTGAAAAAGGCATTTTTAAAACTTATTCATGGTAAAATGATTTATTTAAATAAAACGTTTAATAAAAAGGAAAGGAAACATTTGGAAAAAAATGAGCTCTTTAGCCATAAATAAATTAATGATTGAAATGTAATTGATTGGATATTATAGAAAAGTCAGGGTGTTATTACATAATTTATTGAATTATATTGGTTATTTTTAATTTATTTTTTATATTGAAGCTTTTTGACAAAAAAAAACTTTAAATGGCTGTAACTTTGTTATTATGCGTTTAAATGGAAATCTAACGAAATTTTGGGATCACTAAAATTTTTCATAAAAAAACTTTAAATGGCTGTAACTTTGTTATTATGCGTTTAAATGGAAATCTAACGAAATTTTGGGATCACTAAAATTTTTCATAAAAAAATTTTTTTTTTCATACAAAATCGAAATTTTTCATAAAAAAACTTTAAATGGCTGTAACTTTGTTATTATGCGTTTAAATGGAAATCTAACGAAATTTTGGGATCACTAAAATTTTTCATAAAAATTTTTTTTTTTTCATACAAAATCGAAATTTTTCATAAAAAAACTTTAAATGGCTGTAACTTTGTTATTATGCGTTTAAATGGAATTCTAACGAAATTTTGGGATCACTAAAATTTTTCATAAAAAAATTTTGTTTTTCATACAAAATCGAAATTTTTCATAAAAAAACTTTAAATGGCTGTAACTTTGTTATTATGCGTTTAAATGGAAATCTAACGAAATTTTGGGATCACTAAAATTTTTCATAAATTTTTTTTTTTCATAAAAAAAACTTTAAATTGCTGTAACTTTGTTATTATGCGTTTAAATGGAAATCTAACGAAATTTTGGGATCACTAAAATTTTTCATAAAAATTTTTTTTTTTTTAATAGAAAATCGAAATTTTTCATTAAAAAAACTTTAAATGGCTGTAACTTTGTTATTATGCGTTTAAATGGAAATCTAACGAAATTTTGGGATCACTAAAATTTTTCATAAAAAAATTTTTTTTTTCATAGAAAATCGAAATTTTTCATAAAAAAAACTTTAAATGGCTGTAACTTTGTTATTATGCGTTTAAATGGAAATCTAACGAAATTTTGGGATCACTAAAATTTTTCATAAAAATTTTTTTTTTTTAATAGAAAATCGAAATTTTTCATTAAAAAAACTTTAAATGGCTGTAACTTTGTTATTATGCGTTTAAATGGAAATCTAACGAAATTTTGGGATCACTAAAATTTTTCATAAAAAAATTTTTTTTTTATACAAAATCGAAATTTTTATAAAAAAACTTTAAATGGCTGTAACTTTGTTATTATGCGTTTAAATGGAAATCTAACGAAATTTTGGGATCACTAAAATTTTTCATAAAAAAAAATTTTTTTTTCATACAAAATCGAAATTTTTCATAAAAAAACTTTAAATGGCTGTAACTTTGTTATTATGCGTTTAAATGGAAATCTAACGAAATTTTGGGATCACTAAAATTTTTCATAAAAATTTTTTTTTTTAATAGAAAATCGAAATTTTTCATTAAAAAAACTTTAAATGGCTGTAACTTTGTTATTATGCGTTTAAATGGAAATCTAACGAAATTTTGGGATCACTAAAATTTTTCATAAAAATTTTTTTTTTTTAATAGAAAATCGAAATTTTTCATTAAAAAAACTTTAAATGGCTGTAACTTTGTTATTATGCGTTTAAATGGAAATCTAACGAAATTTTGGGATCACTAAAATTTTTCATAAAAATTTTTTTTTTTTAATAGAAAATCGAAATTTTTCATTAAAAAAACTTTAAATGGCTGTAACTTTGTTATTATGCGTTTAAATGGAAATCTAACGAAATTTTGGGATCACTAAAATTTTTCATAAAATTTTTTTTTTTTTAATAGAAAATCGAAATTTTTCATTAAAAAAACTTTAAATGGCTGTAACTTTGTTATTATGCGTTTAAATGGAAATCTAACGAAATTTTGGGATCACTAAAATTTTTCGTAAAAAAAATTTTTTCATAGAAAATCGAAATTTTTCATAAAAAAACTTTAAATGGCTGTAACTTTGTTATTATGCGTTTAAATGGAAATCTAACGAAATTTTGGGATCACTAAAATTTTTCATAAAAAAATTTTGTTTTTCATACAAAATCGAAATTTTTCATAAAAAAACTTTAAATGGCTGTAACTTTGTTATTATGCGTTTAAATGGAAATCTAACGAAATTTTGGGATCACTAAAATTTTTCATACATTTTTTTTTTTCATAAAAAAAACTTTAAATTGCTGTAACTTTGTTATTATGCGTTTAAATGGAAATCTAACGAAATTTTGGGATCACTAAAATTTTTCATAAAAAAATTTTTTTTTTATACAAAATCGAAATTTTTATAAAAAAACTTTAAATGGCTGTAACTTTGTTATTATGCGTTTAAATGGAAATCTAACGAAATTTTGGGATCACTAAAATTTTTCATAAAAAAAAATTTTTTTTTCATACAAAATCGAAATTTTTCATAAAAAAACTTTAAATGGCTGTAACTTTGTTATTATGCGTTTAAATGGAAATCTAACGAAATTTTGGGATCACTAAAATTTTTCATAAAAATTTTTTTTTTTTAATAGAAAATCGAAATTTTTCATTAAAAAAACTTTAAATGGCTGTAACTTTGTTATTATGCGTTTAAATGGAAATCTAACGAAATTTTGGGATCACTAAAATTTTTCATAAAAATTTTTTTTTTTAATAGAAAATCGAAATTTTTCATTAAAAAAACTTTAAATGGCTGTAACTTTGTTATTATGCGTTTAAATGGAAATCTAACGAAATTTTGGGATCAGTAAAATTTTTCATAAAAAAATTTTTTTTTTTTCATACAAAATCGAAATTTTTCATAAAAAAACTTTAAATGGCTGTAACTTTGTTATTATGCGTTTAAATGGAAATCTAACGAAATTTTGGGATCACTAAAATTTTTCATAAAAAAATTTTTTTTTTATACAAAATCGAAATTTTTATAAAAAAACTTTAAATGGCTGTAACTTTGTTATTATGCGTTTAAATGGAAATCTAACGAAATTTTGGGATCACTAAAATTTTTCATAAAAAAATTTTTTTTTTTTCATACAAAATCGAAATTTTTCATTAAAAAAACTTTAAATGGCTGTAACTTTGTTATTATGCGTTTAAATGGAAATCTAACGAAATTTTGGGATCACTAAAATTTTTCATAAAAATTTTTTTTTTTAATAGAAAATCGAAATTTTTCATTAAAAAACTTTAAATGGCTGTAACTTTGTTATTATGCGTTTAAATGGAAATCTAACGAAATTTTGGGATCACTAAAATTTTTCATAAAAAAATTTTTTTTTTATACAAAATCGAAATTTTTATAAAAAAACTTTAAATGGCTGTAACTTTGTTATTATGCGTTTAAATGGAAATCTAACGAAATTTTGGGATCACTAAAATTTTTCATAAAAAAAAAATTTTTTTTCATACAAAATCGAAATTTTTCATAAAAAAACTTTAAATGGCTGTAACTTTGTTATTATGCGTTTAAATGGAAATCTAACGAAATTTTGGGATCACTAAAATTTTTCATAAAAATTTTTTTTTTTTAATAGAAAATCGAAATTTTTCATTAAAAAAACTTTAAATGGCTGTAACTTTGTTATTATGCGTTTAAATGGAAATCTAACGAAATTTTGGGATCACTAAAATTTTTCATAAAAAAATTTTTTTTTTCATACAAAATCGAAATTTTTCATAAAAAAACTTTAAATGGCTGTAACTTTGTTATTATGCGTTTAAATGGAAATCTAACGAAATTTTGGGATCACTAAAATTTTTCATAAATTTTTTTTTTTTTTAATAGAAAATCGAAATTTTTCATTAAAAAAACTTTAAATGGCTGTAACTTTGTTATTATGCGTTTAAATGGAAATCTAACGAAATTTTGGGATCACTAAAATTTTTCGTAAAAAAAATTTTTTCATAGAAAATCGAAATTTTTCATAAAAAAACTTTAAATGGCTGTAACTTTGTTATTATGCGTTTAAATGGAAATCTAACGAAATTTTGGGATCACTAAAATTTTTCATACATTTTTTTTTTCATAAAAAAACTTTAAATGGCTGTAACTTTGTTATTATGCGTTTAAATGGAAATCTAACGAAATTTTGGGATCACTAAAATTTTTCATAAAAATTTTTTTTTTTTAATAGAAAATCGAAATTTTTCATTAAAAAAACTTTAAATGGCTGTAACTTTGTTATTATGCGTTTAAATGGAAATCTAACGAAATTTTTCATAAAAAATTTTTTTTTTTTCATACAAAATCGAAATTTTTCATAAAAAAACTTTAAATGGCTGTAACTTTGTTATTATGCGTTTAAATGGAAATCTAACGAAATTTTGGGATCACTAAAATTTTTCATAAAAATTTTTTTTTTTTAATAGAAAATCGAAATTTTTCATTAAAAAAACTTTAAATGGCTGTAACTTTGTTATTATGCGTTTAAATGGAAATCTAACGAAATTTTGGGATCACTAAAATTTTTCGTAAAAAAAATTTTTTCATAGAAAATCGAAATTTTTCATAAAAAAACTTTAAATAGCTGTAACTTTGTTATTATGCGTTTAAATGGAAATCTAACGAAATTTTGGGATCACTAAAATTTTTCATAAAAAAATTTTTTTTTTTTTCATACAAAATCGAAATTTTTCATAAAAAAACTTTAAATGGCTGTAACTTTGTTACTATGCGTTTAAATGGAAATCTAACGAAATTTTGGGATCACTAAAATTTTTCATAAAAAAAAATTTTTTTTCATACAAATCGAAATTTTTCAGAAAAAAACTTTAAATGGCTGTAACTTTGTTATTATGCGTTTAAATGGAAATCTAACGAAATTTTGGGATCACTAAAATTTTTCATAAAAAAAATTTTTTTTTCATACAAATCGAAATTTTTCAGAAAAAAACTTTAAATGGCTGTAACTTTGTTATTATGCGTTTAAATGGAAATCTAACGAAATTTTGGGATCACTAAAATTTTTCATAAAAATTTTTTTTTTTTAATAGAAAATCGAAATTTTTCATTAAAAAAACTTTAAATGGCTGTAACTTTGTTATTATGCGTTTAAATGGAAATCTAACGAAATTTTGGGATCACTAAAATTTTTCATAAAAAAAAAAATTTTCATACAAAATCGAAATTTTTCATAAAAAAACTTTAAATGGCTGTAACTTTGTTATTATGCGTTTAAATGGAAATCTAACGAAATTTTGGGATCACTAAAATTTTTCATAAAAAAATTTTTTTTCATAGAAAATCGAAATTTTTCATAAAAAAACTTTAAATGGCTGTAACTTTGTTATTATGCGTTTAAATGAAAATCTAACGAAATTTTGGGATCACTTAAATTTTTCATAAAAAAATTTTTTTTTTTTCATACAAATCGAAATTTTTTATAAAAAAAACTTTAAATGGCTGTAACTTTGTTATTATGCGTTTAAATGAAAATCTAACGAAATTTTGGGATCACTAAAATTTTTCATAAAATTTTTTTTTTTTTTCATACAAAATCGAAATTTTTCATAAAAAAACTTTAAATGGGTGTAACTTTGTTATTATGCGTTTAAATGGAAATCTAACGAAATTTTGGGATCACTAAAATTTTTCATAAAATTTTTTTTTTTTTCATACAAATCGAAATTTTTCATAAACAAAACTTTAAATGGCTGTAACTTTGTTATTATGCGTTTAAATGGAAATCTAACGAAATTTTGGGATCACTAAAATTTTTCATAAAAAATTTTGTTTTTCATACAAAATCGAAATTTTTCATAAAAAAACTTTAAATGGCTGTAACTTTGTTATTATGCGTTTAAATGGAAATCTAACGAAATTTTGGGATCACTAAAATTTTTCATAAAAAAGTTTTTTTTTTCATACAAAATCGAAATTTTTTATAAAAAAAACTTTAAATGGCTGTAACTTTGTTATTATGCGTTTAAATGGAACGAATTTTTGGGATCACTAAAATTTTTCATAAAAAAATTTTTTTTTTCATACAAATCGAAATTTTTCATAAAAAAACTTTAAATGGCTGTAACTTTGTTATTATGCGTTTAAATGGAAATCTAACGAAATTTTGGGATCACTAAAATTTTTCATAAAAAATTTTTTTTTTTTTCATACAAAATCGAAATTTTTCATAAAAAAACTTCAAATGGCTGTAACTTTGTTATTATGCGTTTAAATGGAAATCTAACGAAATTTTGGGATCACTAAAATTTTTTCATAAAAAAATTTTTTTTTTCGTACAATCGAAATTTTTCATAAAAAAAACTTTAAATGGCTGTAACTTTGTTATTATGCGTTTAAATGGAAATCTAACGAAATTTTGGGATCACTAAAATTTTTCATAAAATTTTTTTTTTTTTCATACAAAATCGAAATTTTTCATAAAAAAACTTTAAATGGCTGTAACTTTGTTATTATGCGTTTAAATGGAAATCTAACGAAATTTTGGGATCACTAAAATTTTTCATAAAAAAATTTTTTTTTTCATAGAAAATCGAAATTTTTCATTAAAAAAACTTTAAATGGCTGTAACTTTGTTATTATGCGTTTAAATGGAAATCTAACGAAATTTTGGGATCACTAAAATTTTTCATAAAAAATTTTTTTTTTTCATACAAAATCGAAATTTTTCATAAAAAAACTTTAAATGGCTGTAACTTTGTTATTATGCGTTTAAATGGAAATCTAACGAAATTTTGGGATCACTAAAATTTTTCATAAAAATTTTTTTTTTTTAATAGAAAATCGAAATTTTTCATTAAAAAAACTTTAAATGGCTGTAACTTTGTTATTATGCGTTTAAATGGAAATCTAACGAAATTTTGGGATCACTAAAATTTTTCATAAAAAAATTTTTTTTTTCATACAAAATCGAAATTTTTCATAAAAAAACTTTAAATGGCTGTAACTTTGTTATTATGCGTTTAAATGGAAATCTAACGAAATTTTGGGATCACTAAAATTTTTCATAAAAATTTTTTTTTTTTAATAGAAAATCGAAATTTTTCATTAAAAAAACTTTAAATGGCTGTAACTTTGTTATTATGCGTTTAAATGGAAATCTAACGAAATTTTGGGATCACTAAACTTTTTCATAAATTTTTTTTTTCATAAAAAAAACTTTAAATTGCTGTAACTTTGTTATTATGCGTTTAAATGGAAATCTAACGAAATTTTGGGATCACTAAAATTTTTCATAAAAAAATTTTTTTTTTATACAAAATCGAAATTTTTATAAAAAAACTTTAAATGGCTGTAACTTTGTTATTATGCGTTTAAATGGAAATCTAACGAAATTTTGGGATCACTAAAATTTTTCATAAAAAAATTTTGTTTTTCATACAAAATCGAAATTTTTCATAAAAAAACTTTAAATGGCTGTAACTTTGTTATTATGCGTTTAAATGGAAATCTAACGAAATTTTGGGATCACTAAAATTTTTCATAAATTTTTTTTTCATAAAAAAAACTTTAAATTGCTGTAACTTTGTTATTATGCGTTTAAATGGAAATCTAACGAAATTTTGGGATCACTAAAATTTTTCATAAAAAAATTTTTTTTTTATACAAAATCGAAATTTTTATAAAAAAACTTTAAATGGCTGTAACTTTGTTATTATGCGTTTAAATGGAAATCTAACGAAATTTTGGGATCACTAAAATTTTTCATAAAAAAAAATTTTTTTTTCATACAAAATCGAAATTTTTCATAAAAAAACTTTAAATGGCTGTAACTTTGTTATTATGCGTTTAAATGGAAATCTAACGAAATTTTGGGATCACTAAAATTTTTCATAAAAATTTTTTTTTTTTAATAGAAAATCGAAATTTTTCATTAAAAAAACTTTAAATGGCTGTAACTTTGTTATTATGCGTTTAAATGGAAATCTAACGAAATTTTGGGATCACTAAAATTTTTCATAAAAAATTTTTTTTTTTCATACAAAATCGAAATTTTTCATAAAAAAACTTTAAATGGCTGTAACTTTGTTATTATGCGTTTAAATGGAAATCTAACGAAATTTTGGGATCACTAAAATTTTTCATAAAAATTTTTTTTTTTAATAGAAGATCGAAATTTTTCATTAAAAAAACTTTAAATGGCTGTAACTTTGTTATTATGCGTTTAAATGGAAATCTAACGAAATTTTGGGATCACTAAAATTTTTCGTAAAAAAAATTTTTTCATAGAAAATCGAAATTTTTCATAAAAAAACTTTAAATGGCTGTAACTTTGTTATTATGCGTTTAAATGGAAATCTAACGAAATTTTGGGATCACTAAAATTTTTCATAAAAAAATTTTTTTTTTTTTCATACAAAATCGAAATTTTTCATAAAAAAACTTTAAATGGCTGTAACTTTGTTATTATGCGTTTAAATGGAAATCTAACGAAATTTTGGGATCACTAAAATTTTTCGTAAAAAAAATTTTTTCATAGAAAATCGAAATTTTTCATAAAAAAACTTTAAATGGCTGTAACTTTGTTATTATGCGTTTAAATGGAAATCTAACGAAATTTTGGGATCACTAAAATTTTTCATAAAAAAATTTTTTTTTTTTCATACAAAATCGAAATTTTTCATAAAAAAACTTTAAATGGCTGTAACTTTGTTATTATGCGTTTAAATGGAAATCTAACGAAATTTTGGGATCACTAAAATTTTTCATAAAAAAAAATTTTTTTTTCATACAAATCGAAATTTTTCAGAAAAAAACTTTAAATGGCTGTAACTTTGTTATTATGCGTTTAAATGGAAATCTAACGAAATTTTGGGATCACTAAAATTTTTCATAAAATTTTTTTTTTTTTTAATAGAAAATCGAAATTTTTCATTAAAAAAACTTTAAATGGCTGTAACTTTGTTATTATGCGTTTAAATGGAAATCTAACGAAATTTTGGGATCACTAAAATTTTTCATAAAAAAAAAAATTTTCATACAAAATCGAAATTTTTCATAAAAAAACTTTAAATGGCTGTAACTTTGTTATTATGCGTTTAAATGGAAATCTAACGAAATTTTGGGATCACTAAAATTTTTCATAAAAAAATTTTTTTTCATAGAAAATCGAAATTTTTCATAAAAAAACTTTAAATGGCTGTAACTTTGTTATTATGCGTTTAAATGAAAATCTAACGAAATTTTGGGATCACTTAAATTTTTCATAAAAAAATTTTTTTTTTTTCATACAAATCGAAATTTTTTATAAAAAAAACTTTAAATGGCTGTAACTTTGTTATTATGCGTTTAAATGAAAATCTAACGAAATTTTGGGATCACTAAAATTTTTCATAAAATTTTTTTTTTTTTTCATACAAAATCGAAATTTTTCATAAAAAAACTTTAAATGGGTGTAACTTTGTTATTATGCGTTTAAATGGAAATCTAACGAAATTTTGGGATCACTAAAATTTTTCATAAAATTTTTTTTTTTTCATACAAATCGAAATTTTTCATAAAAAAAACTTTAAATGGCTGTAACTTTGTTATTATGCGTTTAAATGGAAATCTAACGAAATTTTGGGATCACTAAAATTTTTCATAAAAAATTTTGTTTTTCATACAAAATCGAAATTTTTCATAAAAAAACTTTAAATGGCTGTAACTTTGTTATTATGCGTTTAAATGGAAATCTAACGAAATTTTGGGATCACTAAAATTTTTCATAAAAAAGTTTTTTTTTTCATACAAAATCGAAATTTTTTATAAAAAAAACTTTAAATGGCTGTAACTTTGTTATTATGCGTTTAAATGGAACGAATTTTTGGGATCACTAAAATTTTTCATAAAAAAATTTTTTTTTTCATACAAATCGAAATTTTTCATAAAAAAACTTTAAATGGCTGTAACTTTGTTATTATGCGTTTAAATGGAAATCTAACGAAATTTTGGGATCACTAAAATTTTTCATAAAAAATTTTTTTTTTTTTTCATACAAAATCGAAATTTTTCATAAAAAAACTTTAAATGGCTGTAACTTTGTTATTATGCGTTTAAATGGAAATCTAACGAAATTTTGGGATCACTAAAATTTTTTCATAAAAAAAATTTTTTTTTCGTACAATCGAAATTTTTCATAAAAAAAACTTTAAATGGCTGTAACTTTGTTATTATGCGTTTAAATGGAAATCTAACAAAATTTTGGGATCACTAAAATTTTTCATAAAATTTTTTTTTTTTTAATAGAAAATCGAAATTTTTCATTAAAAAAACTTTAAATGGCTGTAACTTTGTTATTATGCGTTTAAATGGAAATCTAACGAAATTTTGGGATCACTAAAATTTTTCATAAAAAAATTTTTTTTTTCATACAAAATCGAAATTTTTCATAAAAAAACTTTAAATGGCTGTAACTTTGTTATTATGCGTTTAAATGGAAATCTAACGAAATTTTGGGATCACTAAAATTTTTCATAAAATTTTTTTTTTTTTTCATACAAAATCGAAATTTTTCATAAAAAAACTTTAAATGGGTGTAACTTTGTTATTATGCGTTTAAATGGAAATCTAACGAAATTTTGGGATCACTAAAATTTTTCATAAAATTTTTTTTTTTCATACAAATCGAAATTTTTCATAAAAAAAACTTTAAATGGCTGTAACTTTGTTATTATGCGTTTAAATGGAAATCTAACGAAATTTTGGGATCACTAAAATTTTTCATAAATTTTTTTTTTTTTTTCATACAAAATCGAAATTTTTCATAAAAAAACTTTAAATGGGTGTAACTTTGTTATTATGCGTTTAAATGGAAATCTAACGAAATTTTGGGATCACTAAAATTTTTCATAAAATTTTTTTTTTTTTCATACAAATCGAAATTTTTTATAAAAAAAACTTTAAATGGCTGTAACTTTGTTATTATGCGTTTAAATGAAAATCTAACGAAATTTTGGGATCACTAAAATTTTTCATAAAATTTTTTTTTTTTTTCATACAAAATCGAAATTTTTCATAAAAAAACTTTAAATGGGTGTAACTTTGTTATTATGCGTTTAAATGGAAATCTAACGAAATTTTGGGATCACTAAAATTTTTCATAAAATTTTTTTTTTTTTCATACAAATCGAAATTTTTCATAAAAAAAACTTTAAATGGCTGTAACTTTGTTATTATGCGTTTAAATGGAAATCTAACGAAATTTTGGGATCACTAAAATTTTTCATAAAAAATTTTGTTTTTCATACAAAATCGAAATTTTTCATAAAAAAACTTTAAATGGGTGTAACTTTGTTATTATGCGTTTAAATGGAACGAATTTTTGGGATCACTAAAATTTTTCATAAAAAAATTTTTTTTTTCATACAAATCGAAATTTTTCATAAAAAAAACTTTAAATGGCTGTAACTTTGTTATTATGCGTTTAAATGGAAATCTAACGAAATTTTGGGATCACTAAAATTTTTCATAAAATTTTTTTTTTTTTCATACAAAATCGAAATTTTTCATAAAAAAACTTTAAATGGGTGTAACTTTGTTATTATGCGTTTAAATGGAAATCTAACGAAATTTTGGGATCACTAAAATTTTTCATAAAATTTTTTTTTTTCATACAAATCGAAATTTTTCATAAAAAAAACTTTAAATGGCTGTAACTTTGTTATTATGCGTTTAAATGGAAATCTAACGAAATTTTGGGATCACTAAAATTTTTCATAAAATTTTTTTTTTTTTTCATACAAAATCGAAATTTTTCATAAAAAAACTTTAAATGGGTGTAACTTTGTTATTATGCGTTTAAATGGAAATCTAACGAAATTTTGGGATCACTAAAATTTTTCATAAAATTTTTTTTTTTTTTCATACAAATCGAAATTTTTTATAAAAAAAACTTTAAATGGCTGTAACTTTGTTATTATGCGTTTAAATGAAAATCTAACGAAATTTTGGGATCACTAAAATTTTTCATAAAATTTTTTTTTTTTTTCATACAAAATCGAAATTTTTCATAAAAAAACTTTAAATGGGTGTAACTTTGTTATTATGCGTTTAAATGGAAATCTAACGAAATTTTGGGATCACTAAAATTTTTCATAAAATTTTTTTTTTTTCATACAAATCGAAATTTTTCATAAAAAAAACTTTAAATGGCTGTAACTTTGTTATTATGCGTTTAAATGGAAATCTAACGAAATTTTGGGATCACTAAAATTTTTCATAAAAAATTTTGTTTTTCATACAAAATCGAAATTTTTCATAAAAAAACTTTAAATGGGTGTAACTTTGTTATTATGCGTTTAAATGGAAATCTAACGAAATTTTGGGATCACTAAAATTTTTCATAAAATTTTTTTTTTTTCATACAAATCGAAATTTTTCATAAAAAAAACTTTAAATGGCTGTAACTTTGTTATTATGCGTTTAAATGGAAATCTAACGAAATTTTGGGATCACTAAAATTTTTCATAAAAAAGTTTTTTTTTTCATACAAAATCGAAATTTTTTATAAAAAAAACTTTAAATGGCTGTAACTTTGTTATTATGCGTTTAAATGGAACGAATTTTTGGGATCACTAAAATTTTTCATAAAAAAATTTTTTTTTTCATACAAATCGAAATTTTTCATAAAAAAACTTTAAATGGCTGTAACTTTGTTATTATGCGTTTAAATGGAAATCTAACGAAATTTTGGGATCACTAAAATTTTTCATAAAAAATTTTTTTTTTTTTTCATACAAAATCGAAATTTTTCATAAAAAAACTTCAAATGGCTGTAACTTTGTTATTATGCGTTTAAATGGAAATCTAACGAAATTTTGGGATCACTAAAATTTTTTCATAAAAAAATTTTTTTTTTCGTACAATCGAAATTTTTCATAAAAAAAACTTTAAATGGCTGTAACTTTGTTATTATGCGTTTAAATGGAAATCTAACGAAATTTTGGGATCACTAAAATTTTTCATAAAATTTTTTTTTTTTCATACAAAATCGAAATTTTTCATAAAAAAACTTTAAATGGCTGTAACTTTGTTATTATGCGTTTAAATGGAAATCTAACGAAATTTTGGGATCACTAAAATTTTTCATAAAAAAATTTTTTTTTCATAGAAAATCGAAATTTTTCATAAAAAAACTTTAAATGGCTGTAACTTTGTTATTATGCGTTTAAATGGAAATCTAACGAAATTTTGGGATCACTAAAATTTTTCATAAAAAATTTTGTTTTTCATACAAAATCGAAATTTTTCACAAAAAAACTTTAAATGGCTGTAACTTTGTTATTATGCGTTTAAATGGAAATCTAACGAAATTTTGGGATCACTAAAATTTTTCATAAAAATTTTTTTTTTTAATAGAAAATCGAAATTTTTCATTAAAAAAACTTTAAATGGCTGTAACTTTGTTATTATGCGTTTAAATGGAAATCCAACGAAATTTTGGGATCACTAAAATTTTTCGTAAAAAAAATTTTTTCATAGAAAATCGAAATTTTTCATAAAAAAACTTTAAATGGCTGTAACTTTGTTATTATGCGTTTAAATGGAAATCTAACGAAATTTTGGGATCACTAAAATTTTTCATAAAAAAAATTTTTTTTTATACAAATCGAAATTTTTCAGAAAAAAACTTTAAATGGCTGTAACTTTGTTATTATGCGTTTAAATGGAAATCTAACGAAATTTTGGGATCACTAAAATTTTTCATAAAAAAAAATTTTTTTTTCATACAAATCGAAATTTTTCAGAAAAAAACTTTAAATGGCTGTAACTTTGTTATTATGCGTTTAAATGGAAATCTAACGAAATTTTGGGATCACTAAAATTTTTCATAAAAAAAAAAATTTTCATACAAAATCGAAATTTTTCATAAAAAAACTTTAAATGGCTGTAACTTTGTTATTATGCGTTTAAATGGAAATCTAACGAAATTTTGGGATCACTAAAATTTTTCATAAAAAATTTTTTTTTCATAGAAAATCGAAATTTTTCATAAAAAAACTTTAAATGGCTGTAACTTTGTTATTATGCGTTTAAATGAAAATCTAACGAAATTTTGGGATCACTAAAATTTTTCATAAAAAATTTTGTTTTTCATACAAAATCGAAATTTTTCACAAAAAAACTTTAAATGGCTGTAACTTTGTTATTATGCGTTTAAATGGAAATCTAACGAAATTTTGGGATCACTAAAATTTTTCATAAAAAAAAATTTTTTTTTCATACAAATCGAAATTTTTCATAAAAAAACTTTAAATGGCTGTAACTTTGTTATTATGCGTTTAAATGGAAATCTAACGAAATTTTGGGATCACTAAAATTTTTCATAAAAAATTTTGTTTTTCATACAAAATCGAAATTTTTCACAAAAAAACTTTAAATGGCTGTAACTTTGTTATTATGCGTTTAAATGGAAATCTAACGAAATTTTGGGATCACTAAAATTTTTCATAAAAAATTTTTTTTTTTAATAGAAAATCGAAATTTTTCATTAAAAAAACTTTAAATGGCTGTAACTTTGTTATTATGCGCTTAAATGGAAATCTAACGAAATTTTGGGATCACTAAAATTTTTCATAAAAAAATATTTTTTCATAGAAAATCGAAATTTTTCATAAAAAAACTTTAAATGGCTGTAACTTTGTTATTATGCGTTTAAATGGAAATCTAACGAAATTTTGGGATCACTAAAATTTTTCATAAAAAATTTTGTTTTTCATACAAAATCGAAATTTTTCACAAAAAAACTTTAAATGGCTGTAACTTTGTTATTATGCGTTTAAATGGAAATCTAACGAAATTTTGGGATCACTAAAATTTTTCATAAAAAAAAAAATTTTCATACAAAATCGAAATTTTTCATAAAAAAACTTTAAATGGCTGTAACTTTGTTATTATGCGTTTAAATGGAAATCTAACGAAATTTTGGGATCACTAAAATTTTTCATAAAAATTTTTTTTTTTTTAATAGAAAATCGAAATTTTTCATTAAAAAAACTTTAAATGGCTGTAACTTTGTTATTATGCGTTTAAATGGAAATCTAACGAAATTTTGGGATCACTAAAATTTTTCATAAAAATTTTTTTTTTTTTAATAGAAAATCGAAATTTTTCATTAAAAAAACTTTAAATGGCTGTAACTTTGTTATTATGCGTTTAAATGGAAATCTAACGAAATTTTGGGATCACTAAAATTTTTCATAAAATTTTTTTTTTTTTTAATAGAAAATCGAAATTTTTCATTAAAAAAACTTTAAATGGCTGTAACTTTGTTATTATGCGTTTAAATGGAAATCTAACGAAATTTTGGGATCACTAAAATTTTTCATAAAAAAATTTTTTTTCATAGAAAATCGAAATTTTTCATAAAAAAACTTTAAATGGCTGTAACTTTGTTATTATGCGTTTAAATGGAAATCTAACGAAATTTTGGGATCACTAAAATTTTTCATAAAAAATTTTGTTTTTCATACAAAATCGAAATTTTTCACAAAAAAACTTTAAATGGCTGTAACTTTGTTATTATGCGTTTAAATGGAAATCTAACGAAATTTTGGGATCACTAAAATTTTTCATAAAAAAATTTTTTTTCATAGAAAATCGAAATTTTTCATAAAAAAACTTTAAATGGGTGTAACTTTGTTATTATGCGTTTAAATGGAAATCTAACGAAATTTTGGGATCACTAAAATTTTTCATAAAATTTTTTTTTTTCATACAAATCGAAATTTTTCATAAAAAAAACTTTAAATGGCTGTAACTTTGTTATTATGCGTTTAAATGGAAATCTAACGAAATTTTGGGATCACTAAAATTTTTCATAAAAAAATTTTTTTTTTCATACAAATCGAAATTTTTCATAAAAAAACTTTAAATGGCTGTAACTTTGTTATTATGCGTTTAAATGGAAATCTAACGAAATTTTGGGATCACTAAAATTTTTCATAAAAAATTTTTTTTTTTTTTTCATACAAAATCGAAATTTTTCATAAAAAAACTTTAAATGGCTGTAACTTTGTTATTATGCGTTTAAATGGAAATCTAACGAAATTTTGGGATCACTAAAATTTTTCATAAAAAATTTTGTTTTTCATACAAAATCGAAATTTTTCACAAAAAAACTTTAAATGGCTGTAACTTTGTTATTATGCGTTTAAATGGAAATCTAACGAAATTTTGGGATCACTAAAATTTTTCATAAAAAAATTTTTTTTCATAGAAAATCGAAATTTTTCATAAAAAAACTTTAAATGGGTGTAACTTTGTTATTATGCGTTTAAATGGAAATCTAACGAAATTTTGGGATCACTAAAATTTTTCATAAAATTTTTTTTTTTCATACAAATCGAAATTTTTCATAAAAAAAACTTTAAATGGCTGTAACTTTGTTATTATGCGTTTAAATGGAAATCTAACGAAATTTTGGGATCACTAAAATTTTTCATAAAAAAAATTTTTTTTTATACAAATCGAAATTTTTCAGAAAAAAACTTTAAATGGCTGTAACTTTGTTATTATGCGTTTAAATGGAAATCTAACGAAATTTTGGGATCACTAAAATTTTTCATAAAAAAATTTTTTTTCATAGAAAATCAAAATTTTTCATAAAAAAACTTTAAATGGCTGTAACTTTGTTATTATGCGTTTAAATGGAAATCTAACGAAATTTTGGGATCACTAAAATTTTTCATAAAAAATTTTTTTTTTTTCATACAAATCGAAATTTTTCAGAAAAAAACTTTAAATGGCTGTAACTTTGTTATTATGCGTTTAAATGAAAATCTAACGAAATTTTGGGATCACTAAAATTTTTCATAAAAAAAAAATTTTTTTTTATACAAAATCGAAATTTTTCATAAAAAAACTTTAAATGGCTATAACTTTGTTATTATGCGTTTAAATGGAAATCTAACGAAATTTTGGGATCACTAAAATTTTTCATAAAATTTTTTTTTTTTTCATACAAATCGAAATTTTTCATAAAAAAAACTTTAAATGGCTGTAACTTTGTTATTATGCGTTTAAATGGAAATCTAACGAAATTTTGGGATCACTAAAATTTTTCATAAAAAAATTTTTTTTTTCATACAAATCGAAATTTTTCATAAAAAAACTTTAAATGGCTGTAACTTTGTTATTATGCGTTTAAATGGAAATCTAACGAAATTTTGGGATCACTAAAATTTTTCATAAAAAATTTTTTTTTTTTTTCATACAAAATCGAAATTTTTCATAAAAAAACTTTAAATGGCTGTAACTTTGTTATTATGCGTTTAAATGGAAATCTAACGAAATTTTGGGATCACTAAAATTTTTTCATAAAAAAATTTTTTTTTTTCGTACAATCGAAATTTTTCATAAAAAAAACTTTAAATGGCTGTAACTTTGTTATTATGCGTTTAAATGGAAATCTAACGAAATTTTGGGATCACTAAAATTTTTCATAAATTTTTTTTTTTTCATAGAAAATCGAAATTTTTCATTAAAAAAACTTTAAATGGCTGTAACTTTGTTATTATGCTTTTAAATGGAAATCTAACGAAATTTTGGGATCACTAAAATTTTTCATAAAAAAATTTTTTTTCATAGAAAATCGAAATTTTTCATAAAAAAACTTTAAATGGCTGTAACTTTGTTATTATGCGTTTAAATGGAAATCTAACGAAATTTTGGGATCACTAAAATTTTTCATAAAAAATTTTTTTTTCATAGAAAATCGAAATTTTTCATAAAAAAACTTTAAATGGCTGTAACTTTGTTATTATGCGTTTAAATGGAAATCTAACGAAATTTTGAGATCACTAAAATTTTTCATAAAAAAAAAAATTTTTTTTCATACAAATCGAAATTTTTCATAAAAAAAACTTTAAATGGCTGTAACTTTGTTATTATGCGTTTAAATGGAAATCTAACGAAATTTTGGGATCACTAAAATTTTTCATAAAAATAATTTTTTTTTCATACAAAATCGAAATTTTTCATAAAAAAAACTTTAAATAGCTGTAATTGTTTTATTATGCGTTTAAATGGAAATCTAACGAAATTTTGGGATCACTAAAATTTTTCATAAAAAAAATGTTTTTTCATACAAAATCGAAATTTTTCAGAAAAAAGCTTTAAATGGCTGTAACTTTGTTATTATGCGTTTAAATGGAAATCTAACGAAATTTTGGGATCACTAAAATTTTTCATAAAAAATTTTGTTTTTCATACAAAATCAAAATTTTTCAAAAAAAAAACTTTAAATGGCTGTAACTTTGTTATTATGCGTTTAAATGGAAATCTAACGAAATTTTGGGATCACTAAAATTTTTCATAAAAAAAATTTTTTTTTTCATACAAATCGAAATTTTTCAGAAAAAAACTTTAAATGGCTGTAACTTTGTTATTATGCGTTTAAATGGAAATCTAACGAAATTTTGGGATCACTAAAATTTTTCATAAAAAATTTTGTTTTTCATACAAAATCGAAATTTTTCATGAAAAAAAACTTTAAATGGCTGTAACTTTGTTATTATGCGTTTAAATGGAAATCTAACGAAATTTTGGGATCACTAAAATTTTTCATAAAAAAACTTTAAATGGCTTTGTTATTATGCGTTTAAATGGAAATCTAACGAAATTTTGGGATCACTAAAATTTTTCATAAAAAAAAATTTTTTTTCATAGAAAATCGAAATTTTTCATAAAAAAACTTTAAATGGCTGTAACTTTGTTATTATGCATTTAAATGGAAATCTAACGAAATTTTGGGATCACTAAAATTTTTGATAAAAAAAATTTTTTTCATACAAAATCGAAATTTTTCATAAAAAAAACTTTAAATGGCTGTAACTTTGTTATTATGCGTTTAAATGGAAATCTAACGAAATTTTGGGATCACTAAAATTTTTCAAAATTTTACAAAATCAAATTTTTCATAAAAAAAACTTTAAATGGCTGTAACTTTGTTATTATGCGTTTAAATGGAAATCTAACGAAATTTTGGGATCACTAAAATTTTTCATAAAATTTTTTTTTCTTTCATACAAAATCAAAATTTTTCATAAAAAAACTTTAAATGGCTGTAACTTTGTTATTATGCGTTTAAATGGAAATCTAACGAAATTTTGGGATCACTAGAATTTTTCATAAAAAAAATTTTTTTTTCATACAAATCGAAATTTTTCAGAAAAAAACTTTAAATGGCTGTAACTTTGTTATTATGCGTTTAAATGGAAATCTAACGAAATTTTGGGATCACTAAAATTTTTCATAAAAAAAATTTTTTTTTCATACAAATCGAAATTTTTCAGAAAAAAACTTTAAATGGCTATAACTTTGTTATTATGCGTTTAAATGGAAATCTAACGAAATTTTGGGATCACTAAAATTTTTCATAAAAAATTTTGTTTTTCATACAAAATCAAAATTTTTCAAAAAAAAAACTTTAAATGGCTGTAACTTTGTTATTATGCGTTTAAATGGAAATCTAACGAAATTTTGGGATCACTAAAATTTTTCATAAAAAAAATTTTTTTTTTCATACAAATCGAAATTTTTCAGAAAAAAACTTTAAATGGCTGTAACTTTGTTATTATGCGTTTAAATGGAAATCTAACGAAATTTTGGGATCACTAAAATTTTTCATAAAAAATTTTGTTTTTCATACAAAATCGAAATTTTTCATGAAAAAAAACTTTAAATGGCTGTAACTTTGTTATTATGCGTTTAAATGGAAATCTAACGAAATTTTGGGATCACTAAAATTTTTCATAAAAAAACTTTAAATGGCTTTGTTATTATGCGTTTAAATGGAAATCTAACGAAATTTTGGGATCACTAAAATTTTTCATAAAAAAAAATTTTTTTTCATAGAAAATCGAAATTTTTCATAAAAAAACTTTAAATGGCTGTAACTTTGTTATTATGCATTTAAATGGAAATCTAACGAAATTTTGGGATCACTAAAATTTTTGATAAAAAAAATTTTTTTCATACAAAATCGAAATTTTTCATAAAAAAAACTTTAAATGGCTGTAACTTTGTTATTATGCGTTTAAATGGAAATCTAACGAAATTTTGGGATCACTAAAATTTTTCAAAATTTTACAAAATCAAATTTTTCATAAAAAAAACTTTAAATGGCTGTAACTTTGTTATTATGCGTTTAAATGGAAATCTAACGAAATTTTGGGATCACTAAAATTTTTCATAAAATTTTTTTTTCTTTCATACAAAATCCAAATTTTTCATAAAAAAACTTTAAATGGCTGTAACTTTGTTATTATGCGTTTAAATGGAAATCTAACGAAATTTTGGGATCACTAAAATTTTTCATAAAAAAAATTTTTTTTTCATACAAATCGAAATTTTTCAGAAAAAAACTTTAAATGGCTATAACTTTGTTATTATGCGTTTAAATGGAAATCTAACGAAATTTTGGGATCACTAAAATTTTTCATAAAAAATTTTGTTTTTCATACAAAATCAAAATTTTTCAAAAAAAAAACTTTAAATGGCTGTAACTTTGTTATTATGCGTTTAAATGGAAATCTAACGAAATTTTGGGATCACTAAAATTTTTCATAAAAAAAATTTTTTTTTTCATACAAATCGAAATTTTTCAGAAAAAAACTTTAAATGGCTGTAACTTTGTTATTATGCGTTTAAATGGAAATCTAACGAAATTTTGGGATCACTAAAATTTTTCATAAAAAATTTTGTTTTTCATACAAAATCGAAATTTTTCATGAAAAAAAACTTTAAATGGCTGTAACTTTGTTATTATGCGTTTAAATGGAAATCTAACGAAATTTTGGGATCACTAAAATTTTTCATAAAAAAACTTTAAATGGCTTTGTTATTATGCGTTTAAATGGAAATCTAACGAAATTTTGGGATCACTAAAATTTTTCATAAAAAAAAATTTTTTTTCATAGAAAATCGAAATTTTTCATAAAAAAACTTTAAATGGCTGTAACTTTGTTATTATGCATTTAAATGGAAATCTAACGAAATTTTGGGATCACTAAAATTTTTGATAAAAAAAATTTTTTTCATACAAAATCGAAATTTTTCATAAAAAAAACTTTAAATGGCTGTAACTTTGTTATTATGCGTTTAAATGGAAATCTAACGAAATTTTGGGATCACTAAAATTTTTCATAAAATATTTTTTTTTTTTCATACAAAATCAAATTTTTCATAAAAAAAACTTTAAATGGCTGTAACTTTGTTATTATGCGTTTAAATGGAAATCTAACGAAATTTTGGGATCACTAAAATTTTTCATAAAATTTTTTTTTCTTTCATACAAAATCGAAATTTTTCATAAAAAAACTTTAAATGGCTGTAACTTTGTTATTATGCGTTTAAATGGAAATCTAACGAAATTTTGGGATCACTAGAATTTTTCATAAAAAAAATTTTTTTTTCATACAAATCGAAATTTTTCAGAAAAAAACTTTAAATGGCTGTAACTTTGTTATTATGCGTTTAAATGGAAATCTAACGAAATTTTGGGATCACTAAAATTTTTCATAAAATTTTTTTTTCTTTCATACAAAATCCAAATTTTTCATAAAAAAACTTTAAATGGCTGTAACTTTGTTATTATGCGTTTAAATGGAAATCTAACGAAATTTTGGGATCACTAAAATTTTTCATAAAAAAAATTTTTTTTTCATACAAATCGAAATTTTTCAGAAAAAAACTTTAAATGGCTATAACTTTGTTATTATGCGTTTAAATGGAAATCTAACGAAATTTTGGGATCACTAAAATTTTTCATAAAAAATTTTGTTTTTCATACAAAATCAAAATTTTTCAAAAAAAAAACTTTAAATGGCTGTAACTTTGTTATTATGCGTTTAAATGGAAATCTAACGAAATTTTGGGATCACTAAAATTTTTCATAAAAAAAATTTTTTTTTTCATACAAATCGAAATTTTTCAGAAAAAAACTTTAAATGGCTGTAACTTTGTTATTATGCGTTTAAATGGAAATCTAACGAAATTTTGGGATCACTAAAATTTTTCATAAAAAATTTTGTTTTTCATACAAAATCGAAATTTTTCATGAAAAAAAACTTTAAATGGCTGTAACTTTGTTATTATGCGTTTAAATGGAAATCTAACGAAATTTTGGGATCACTAAAATTTTTCATAAAAAAACTTTAAATGGCTTTGTTATTATGCGTTTAAATGGAAATCTAACGAAATTTTGGGATCACTAAAATTTTTCATAAAAAAAAATTTTTTTTCATAGAAAATCGAAATTTTTCATAAAAAAACTTTAAATGGCTGTAACTTTGTTATTATGCATTTAAATGGAAATCTAACGAAATTTTGGGATCACTAAAATTTTTGATAAAAAAAATTTTTTTCATACAAAATCGAAATTTTTCATAAAAAAAACTTTAAATGGCTGTAACTTTGTTATTATGCGTTTAAATGGAAATCTAACGAAATTTTGGGATCACTAAAATTTTTCATAAAATATTTTTTTTTTTTCATACAAAATCAAATTTTTCATAAAAAAAACTTTAAATGGCTGTAACTTTGTTATTATGCGTTTAAATGGAAATCTAACGAAATTTTGGGATCACTAAAATTTTTCATAAAATTTTTTTTTCTTTCATACAAAATCGAAATTTTTCATAAAAAAACTTTAAATGGCTGTAACTTTGTTATTATGCGTTTAAATGGAAATCTAACGAAATTTTGGGATCACTAGAATTTTTCATAAAAAAAATTTTTTTTTCATACAAATCGAAATTTTTCAGAAAAAAACTTTAAATGGCTGTAACTTTGTTATTATGCGTTTAAATGGAAATCTAACGAAATTTTGGGATCACTAAAATTTTTCATAAAATTTTTTTTTCTTTCATACAAAATCCAAATTTTTCATAAAAAAACTTTAAATGGCTGTAACTTTGTTATTATGCGTTTAAATGGAAATCTAACGAAATTTTGGGATCACTAAAATTTTTCATAAAAAAAATTTTTTTTTCATACAAATCGAAATTTTTCAGAAAAAAACTTTAAATGGCTATAACTTTGTTATTATGCGTTTAAATGGAAATCTAACGAAATTTTGGGATCACTAAAATTTTTCATAAAAAATTTTGTTTTTCATACAAAATCAAAATTTTTCAAAAAAAAAACTTTAAATGGCTGTAACTTTGTTATTATGCGTTTAAATGGAAATCTAACGAAATTTTGGGATCACTAAAATTTTTCATAAAAAAAATTTTTTTTTTCATACAAATCGAAATTTTTCAGAAAAAAACTTTAAATGGCTGTAACTTTGTTATTATGCGTTTAAATGGAAATCTAACGAAATTTTGGGATCACTAAAATTTTTCATAAAAAATTTTGTTTTTCATACAAAATCGAAATTTTTCATGAAAAAAAACTTAAATGGCTGTAACTTTGTTATTATGCGTTTTAAATGGAAATCTAACGAAATTTTGGGATCACTAAAATTTTTCATAAAAAAAAATTTTTTTTCATAGAAAATCGAAATTTTTCATAAAAAAACTTTAAATGGCTGTAACTTTGTTATTATGCATTTAAATGGAAATCTAACGAAATTTTGGGATCACTAAAATTTTTGATAAAAAAAAATTTTTTTCATACAAAATCGAAATTTTTCATAAAAAAACTTTAAATGGCTGTAACTTTGTTATTATGCGTTTAAATGGAAATCTAACGAAATTTTGGGATCACTAAAATTTTTCATAAAATATTTTTTTTTTTTCATACAAAATCAAATTTTTCATAAAAAAAACTTTAAATGGCTGTAACTTTGTTATTATGCGTTTAAATGGAAATCTAACGAAATTTTGGGATCACTAAAATTTTTCATAAAATTTTTTTTTTCTTTCATACAAAATCGAAATTTTTCATAAAAAAACTTTAAATGGCTGTAACTTTGTTATTATGCGTTTAAATGGAAATCTAACGAAATTTTGGGATCACTAGAATTTTTCATAAAAAAAATTTTTTTTTCATACAAATCGAAATTTTTCAGAAAAAAACCTTTAAATGGCTGTAACTTTGTTATTATGCGTTTAAATGGAAATCTAACGAAATTTTGGGATCACTAAAATTTTTCATAAAATTTTTTTTTCTTTCATACAAAATCCAAATTTTTCATAAAAAAAACTTTAAATGGCTGTAACTTTGTTATTATGCGTTTAAATGGAAATCTAACGAAATTTTGGGATCACTAAAATTTTTCATAAAAAAAATTTTTTTTTTCATACAAATCGAAATTTTTCAGAAAAAAACTTTAAATGGCTATAACTTTGTTATTATGCGTTTAAATGGAAATCTAACGAAATTTTGGGATCACTAAAATTTTTCATAAAAAAATTTTTTTTTTCATACAAATCGAAATTTTTCATAAAAAAACTTTAAATGGCTGTAACTTTGTTATTATGCGTTTAAATGGAAATCTAACGAAATTTTGGGATCACTAAAAATTTTTCATAAAAATTTTTTTTTTTTTTTTCATACAAAATCGAAATTTTTCATAAAAAAACTTTAAATGGCTGTAACTTTGTTATTATGCGTTTAAATGGAAATCTAACGAAATTTTGGGATCACTAAAATTTTTCATAAATTTTTTTTTTTTCATAGAAAATCGAAATTTTTCATTAAAAAAACTTTAAATGGCTGTAACTTTGTTATTATGCTTTTAAATGGAAATCTAACGAAATTTTGGGATCACTAAAATTTTTCATAAAAAAATTTTTTTTCATAGAAAATCGAAATTTTTCATAAAAAAACTTTAAATGGCTGTAACTTTGTTATTATGCGTTTAAATGGAAATCTAACGAAATTTTGGGATCACTAAAATTTTTCATAAAAAATTTTTTTTTCATAGAAAATCGAAATTTTTCATAAAAAAACTTTAAATGGCTGTAACTTTGTTATTATGCGTTTAAATGGAAATCTAACGAAATTTTGAGATCACTAAAATTTTTCATAAAAAAAAAATTTTTTTTCATACAAATCGAAATTTTTCATAAAAAAAACTTTAAATGGCTGTAACTTTGTTATTATGCGTTTAAATGGAAATCTAACGAAATTTTGGGATCACTAAAATTTTTCATAAAAATAATTTTTTTTTCATACAAAATCGAAATTTTTCATAAAAAAAACTTTAAATAGCTGTAATTGTTTTATTATGCGTTTAAATGGAAATCTAACGAAATTTTGGGATCACTAAAATTTTTCATAAAAAAAATGTTTTTTCATACAAAATCGAAATTTTTCAGAAAAAAGCTTTAAATGGCTGTAACTTTGTTATTATGCGTTTAAATGGAAATCTAACGAAATTTTGGGATCACTAAAATTTTTCATAAAAAATTTTGTTTTTCATACAAAATCAAAATTTTTCAAAAAAAAAACTTTAAATGGCTGTAACTTTGTTATTATGCGTTTAAATGGAAATCTAACGAAATTTTGGGATCACTAAAATTTTTCATAAAAAAAATTTTTTTTTTTCATACAAATCGAAATTTTTCAGAAAAAAACTTTAAATGGCTGTAACTTTTGTTATTATGCGTTTAAATGGAAATCTAACGAAATTTTGGGATCACTAAAATTTTTCATAAAAAATTTGTTTTTCATACAAAATCGAAATTTTTCATGAAAAAAAACTTTAAATGGCTGTAACTTTGTTATTATGCGTTTTAAATGGAAATCTAACGAAATTTTGGGATCACTAAAATTTTTCATAAAAAAACTTTAAATGGCTTTGTTATTATGCGTTTAAATGGAAATCTAACGAAATTTTGGGATCACTAAAATTTTTCATAAAAAAAAATTTTTTTTCATAGAAAATCGAAATTTTTCATAAAAAAACTTTAAATGGCTGTAACTTTTGTTATTATGCATTTAAATGGAAATCTAACGAAATTTTGGGATCACTAAAATTTTTGATAAAAAAAATTTTTTTCATACAAAATCGAAATTTTTCATAAAAAAAACTTTAAATGGCTGTAACTTTGTTATTATGCGTTTAAATGGAAATCTAACGAAATTTTGGGATCACTAAAATTTTTTCATAAAATATTTTTTTTTTTTTCATACAAAATCAAATTTTTCATAAAAAAAACTTTAAATGGCTGTAACTTTGTTATTATGCGTTTAAATGGAAATCTAACGAAATTTTGGGATCACTAAAATTTTTCATAAAATTTTTTTTTCTTTCATACAAAATCGAAATTTTTCATAAAAAAACTTTAAATGGCTGTAACTTTGTTATTATGCGTTTAAATGGAAATCTAACGAAATTTTGGGGATCACTAGAATTTTTCATAAAAAAAATTTTTTTTTCATACAAATCGAAATTTTTCAGAAAAAAAACTTTAAATGGCTGTAACTTTGTTATTATGCGTTTAAATGGAAATCTAACGAAATTTTGGGATCACTAAAATTTTTCATAAAATTTTTTTTTCTTTCATACAAAATCGAAATTTTTCATAAAAAAACTTTAAATGGCTGTAACTTTGTTATTATGCGTTTAAATGGAAATCTAACGAAATTTTGGGATCACTAAAATTTTTCATAAAAAAAAATTTTTTTTTCATACAAATCGAAATTTTTCAGAAAAAAACTTTAAATGGCTGTAACTTTGTTATTATGCGTTTAAATGGAAATCTAACGAAATTTTGGGATCACTAGAATTTTTCATAAAAAAAATTTTTTTCATACAAAATCGAAATTTTTCATAGAAAAACTTTAAATGGCTGTAACTTTGTTATTATGCGTTTAAATGGAAATCTAACGAAATTTTGGGATCACTAAAATTTTTCATAAAAAAAAAAAACATTTTTATATACAAAATCGAAATTTTTCATAAAAAAAACTTTAAATGGCTGTAACTTTGTTATTATGCGTTTAAATGGAAATCTAACGAAATTTTGGGATCACTAAAATTTTTCATTAAAAATTTAGTTTTTCATACAAAATCGAAATTTTTAATAAAAAAACTTTAAATGGCTGTAACTTTGTTATTATGCGTTTAAATGGAAATCTAACGAAATTTTGGGGATCACTAAAATTTTTCATAAAAAATTTTTTTTTTTTCATACAAATCGAAATTTTTCAGAAAAAAACTTTAAATGGCTGTAACTTTGTTATTATGCGTTTAAATGAAAATCTAACGAAATTTTGGGATCACTAAAATTTTTCATAAAAAATTTTGTTTTTCATACAAAATCGAAATTTTTCATAAAAAAATCTTTAAATGGCTGTAACTTTGTTATTATGCGTTTAAATGGAAATCTAACGAAATTTTGGGATCACTAAAATTTTTCATAAAAAAAATTTTTTTTTCATACAAATCGAAATTTTTCAGAAAAAAACTTTAAATGGCTGTAACTTTGTTATTATGCGTTTAAATGGAAATCTAACGAAATTTTGGGGATCACTAAAATTTTTCATAAAAAAAATTTTTTTTTTTCATACAAATCGAAATTTTTCAGAAAAAAACTTTAAATGGCTGTAACTTTGTTATTATGCGTTTTAAATGGAAATCTAACGAAATTTTGGGATCACTAAAATTTTTCATAAAAAATTTTGTTTTTCATACAAAATCGAAATTTTTCATAAAAAAAACTTTAAATGGCTGTAACTTTGTTATTATGCGTTTAAATGGAAATCTAACGAAATTTTGGGATCACTAAAATTTTTCATAAAAAAAAATTTTTTTTCATAGAAAATCGAAATTTTTCATAAAAAAACATTAAATGGCTGTAACTTTGTTATTATGCGTTTAAATGGAAATCTAACGAAATTTTGGGATCACTAAAATTTTTCATAAAAAAAAAATTTTTTTCATAGAAAATCGAAATTTTTCATAAAAAAACATTAAATGGCTGTAACTTTGTTATTATGCGTTTAAATGGAAATCTAACGAAATTTTGGGATCACTAAAATTTTTCATAAAAAAAAATTTTTTTTCATAGAAAATCGAAATTTTTCATAAAAAAACTTTAAATGGCTGTAACTTTGTTATTATGCATTTAAATGGAAATCTAACGAAATTTTGGGATCACTAAAATTTTTCATAAAAAAATTTTTTTTTTTTCATACAAATCGAAATTTTTTCAGAAAAAAACTTTAAATGGCTGTAACTTTGTTATTATGCGTTTAAATGGAAATCTAACGAAATTTTGGGATCACTAAAATTTTTCATAAAAAAAAATTTTTTATATACAAAATCGAAATTTTTCATAAAAAAAACTTTTAAATGGCTGTAACTTTGTTATTATGCGTTTTAAATGGAAATCTAACGAAATTTTGGGATCACTAAAATTTTTCATAAAAAATTTTGTTTTTCATACAAAATCGAAATTTTTCATAAAAAAAACTTTAAATGGCTGTAACTTTGTTATTATGCGTTTAAATGGAAATCTAACGAAATTTTGGGATCACTAAAATTTTTCATAAAAAAATTTTTTTTTTCATACAAATCGAAATTTTTCAGAAAAAAACTTTAAATGGCTGTAACTTTGTTATTATGCGTTTAAATGGAAATCTAACGAAATTTTGGGATCACTAAAATTTTTCATAAAAAAATTTGTTTTTCATACAAAATCGAAATTTTTCATAAAAAAACTTTAAATGGCTGTAACTTTGTTATTATGCGTTTAAATGGAAATCTAACGAAATTTTGGGGATCACTAAAATTTTTCATTAAAAATTTTGTTTTTTCATACAAAATCGAAAATTTTCATAAAAAAACTTTAAATGGCTGTAACTTTGTTATTATGCGTTTAAATGGAAATCTAACGAAATTTTTGGGATCACTAAAATTTTTCATAAAAAAATTTTTTTTTTTCATACAAATCGAAATTTTTCAGAAAAAAACTTTAAATGGCTGTAACTTTGTTATTATGCGTTTAAATGGAAATCTAACGAAATTTTGGGATCACTAAAATTTTTCATAAAAAAATTTGTTTTTCATACAAAATCGAAATTTTTCATAAAAAAACTTTAAATGGCTGTAACTTTGTTATTATGCGTTTAAATGGAAATCTAACGAAATTTTGGGATCACTAAAATTTTTCATTAAAAATTTTGTTTTTCATACAAAATCGAAATTTTTCATAAAAAAACTTTAAATGGCTGTAACTTTGTTATTATGCGTTTAAATGGAAATCTAACGAAATTTTGGGATCACTAAAATTTTTCATAAAAAAATTTTTTTTTTCATACAAATCGAAATTTTTCAGAAAAAAAACTTTAAATGGCTGTAACTTTGTTATTATGCGTTTAAATGGAAATCTAACGAAATTTTGGGATCACTAAAATTTTTCATAAAAAAATTTGTTTTTCATACAAAATCGAAATTTTTCATAAAAAAACTTTAAATGGCTGTAACTTTGTTATTATGCGTTTTAAATGGAAATCTAACGAAATTTTGGGATCACTAAAATTTTTTCATAAAAAAAATTTTTTTTTTTTCATACAAATCGAAATTTTTCAGAAAAAAACTTTAAATGGCTGTAACTTTGTTATTATGCGTTTAAATGGAAATCTAACGAAATTTTGGGATCACTAAAATTTTTCATAAAAAAAAAATTTTTATATACAAAATCGAAATTTTTCATAAAAAAAACTTTAAATGGCTGTAACTTTGTTATTATGCGTTTAAATGGAAATCTAACGAAATTTTCTGATCACTAAAATTTTTCATAAAAAATTTTGTTTTTCATACAAAATCGAAATTTTTCATAAAAAAAACTTTAAATGGCTGTAACTTTGTTATTATGCGTTTAAATGGAAATCTAACGAAATTTTGGGATCACTAAAATTTTTCATAAAAAATTTTTTTTTTTCATACAAATCGAAATTTTTCAGAAAAAAACTTTAAATGGCTGTAACTTTGTTATTATGCGTTTAAATGGAATCTAACGAAATTTTGGGATCACTAAAATTTTTCATAAAAAAATTTGTTTTTCATACAAAATCGAAATTTTTCATAAAAAAACTTTAAATGGCTGTAACTTTGTTATTATGCGTTTAATGGAAATCTAACGAAATTTTGGGATCACTAAAATTTTTCATTAAAAATTTTGTTTTTCATACAAAATCGAAAATTTTCATAAAAAAACTTTAAATGGCTTGTAACTTTGTTATTATGCGTTTAAATGGAAATCTAACGAAATTTTGGGATCACTAAAATTTTTCATAAAAAAATTTTTTTTTTTCATACAAATCGAAATTTTTCAGAAAAAAACTTTAAATGGCTGTAACTTTGTTATTATGCGTTTAAATGGAAATCTAACGAAATTTTGGGATCACTAAAATTTTCATAAAAAAATTTGTTTTTCATACAAAATCGAAATTTTTCATAAAAAAACTTTAAATGGCTGTAACTTTGTTATTATGCGTTTAAATGGAAATCTAACGAAATTTTGGGATCACTAAAATTTTTCATTAAAAATTTTGTTTTTCATACAAAATCGAAATTTTTCATAAAAAAACTTTAAATGGCTGTAACTTTGTTATTATGCGTTTAAATGGAAATCTAACGAAATTTTGGGATCACTAAAATTTTTCATAAAAAAATTTTTTTTTTCATACAAATCGAAATTTTTCAGAAAAAAACTTTAAATGGCTGTAACTTTGTTATTATGCGTTTAAATGGAAAATCTAACGAAATTTTGGGATCACTAAAATTTTTCATAAAAAAATTTGTTTTTCATACAAAATCGAAATTTTTCATAAAAAAACTTTAAATGGCTGTAACTTTGTTATTATGCGTTTAAATGGAAATCTAACGAAATTTTGGGATCACTAAAATTTTTCATAAAAAACATTTTTTTTTTTTCATACAAATCGAAATTTTTCAGAAAAAAACTTTAAATGGCTGTAACTTTGTTATTATGCGTTTAAATGGAAATCTAACGAAATTTTGGGATCACTAAAATTTTTCATAAAATATTTTTTTTTTTCATACAAAATCAAATTTTTCATAAAAAAAACTTTAAATGGCTGTAACTTTGTTATTTTGCGTTTAAATGGAAATCTAACGAAATTTTGGGATCACTAAAATTTTTCATAAAATATTTTTTTTTTTTTTTTCATACAAAATCAAATTTTCATAAAAAAAAAACTTTAAATGGCTGTAACTTTGTTATTATGCGTTTAAATGGAAATCTAACGAAATTTTGGGATCACTAAAATTTTTCATAAAAAAAAATTTTTTTCATACACAATCGAAATTTTTCATAAAAAACCTTTAAATGGCTGTAACTTTGTTATTTATGCGTTTTAAATGGAAATCTAACGAAATTTTGGGATCACTAAAATTTTTCATAAAATATTTTGTTTTTCATACAAAATCGAAATTTTTCATAAAAAAAACTTTAAATGGCTGTAACTTTGTTATTATGCATTTAAATGGAAATCTAACGAAATTTTGGGATCACTAAAATTTTTCATAAAAAAAAAAATTTTATATACAAAATCGAAATTTTTCAATAAAAAAAAAACTTTAAATGGCTGTAACTTTGTTATTATGGCGTTTAAATGGAAATCTAACGAAATTTTGGGATCACTAAAATTTTTCATAAAATATTTTTTTTTTTTTATACAAAATCGAAATTTTTCCATAAAAAAAACTTTAAATGGCTGTAACTTTGTTATTATGCGTTTTTAAATGGAAATCTAACGAAATTTTGGGATCACTAAAATTTTTCATAAAAAATTTTGTTTTTCATACAAAATCGAAAATTTTTCATAAAAAAACTTTAAATGGCTGTAACTTTGTTATTATGCGTTTCAATGGAAATCTAACGAAATTTTGGGATCACTAAAATTTTTCATAAAAAAAAATTTTTTTTCATAGAAAATCGAAATTTTTCATTAAAAAACTTTAAATGGCTGTAACTTTGTTATTATGCGTTTAAATGGAAATCTAACGAAATTTTGGGATCACTAAAATTTTTCATAAAAAAAATTTTTTTCATAGAAAATCGAAATTTTTCATTAAAAAAACTTTAAATGGCTGTAACTTTGTTATTATGCGTTTAAATGGAAATCTAACGAAATTTTGGGGATCACTAAAATTTTTCATAAAAAAAATTTTTTTCATACAAAATCGAAATTTTTCATAGAAAAACTTTAAATGGCTGTAACTTTGTTATTATGCATTTAAATGGAAATCTAACGAAATTTTGGGATCACTAAAATTTTTCATAAAAAAAATTTTTTTCATACAAAATCGAAATTTTTCATAGAAAAACTTTAAATGGCTGTAACTTTGTTATTATGCGTTTAAATGGAAATCTAACGAAATTTTGGGATCACTAAAATTTTTCATAAAAAAAAATTTTTATATACAAAATCGAAATTTTTCATAAAAAAAAACTTTAAATGGCTGTAACTTTGTTATTATGCGTTTAAATGGAAATCTAACGAAATTTTGGGATCACTAAAATTTTTCATAAAAAAATATTTTTTTTCATACAAATCGAAATTTTTCAGAAAAAAACTTTAAATGGCTGTAACTTTGTTATTATGCGTTTAAATGGAAATCTAACGAAATTTTGGGATCACTAAAATTTTTCATAAAAAATTTTGTTTTTCATACAAAATCGAAATTTTTCATAAAAAAAACTTTAAATGGCTGTAACTTTGTTATTATGCGTTTAAATGGGAAATCTAACGAAATTTTGGGATCACTAAAATTTTTCATAAAAAAAAATTTTTTTCATAGAAAATCGAAATTTTTCATAAAAAAAACTTTAAATGGCTGTAACTTTGTTATTATGCGTTTAAATGGAAATCTAACGAAATTTTGGGATCACTAAAATTTTTCATAAAAAAAAAAATTTTTTTCATAGAAAATCGAAATTTTTCATAAAAAAACTTTAAATGGCTGTAACTTTGTTATTATGCATTTAAATGGAAATCTAACGAAATTTTGGGATCACTAAAATTTTTCATAAAAAAAAAATTTTATATACAAAATCGAAATTTTTCATAAAAAAAACTTTAAATGGCTGTAACTTTGTTATTATGCGTTTAAATGGAAATCTAACGAAATTTTGGGATCACTAAATTTTTCATAAAAATTTTTTTTTTTTTTTTTCATACAAAATCGAAATTTTTCATAAAAAAACTTTAAATGGCTGTAACTTTGTTATTATGCGTTTAAATGGAAATCTAACGAAATTTTGGGATCACTAAAATTTTTCATAAAATATTTTTTTTTTTCATACAAAATCAAATTTTTCATAAAAAAAAACTTTAAATGGCTGTAACTTTGTTATTATGCGTTTAAATGGAAATCTAACGAAATTTTGGGATCACTAAAATTTTTCATAAAATATTTTTTTTTTTCATACAAAATCAAATTTTTCATAAAAAAAAACTTTAAATGGCTGTAACTTTGTTATTATGCGTTTAAATGGAAATCTAACGAAATTTTGGGATCACTAAAATTTTTCATAAAAAAAAAATTTTTATATACAAAATCGAAATTTTTCATAAAAAAACTTTAAATGGCTGTAACTTTGTTATTATGCGTTTAAATGGAAATCTAACGAAATTTTGGGATCACTAAAATTTTTCATAAAAATTTTTTTTTTTTTTTTTTCATACAAAATCGAAATTTTTCATAAAAAAACTTTAAATGGCTGTAACTTTGTTATTATGCGTTTAAATGGAAATCTAACGAAATTTTGGGATCACTAAAATTTTTCATAAAATATTTTTTTTTTTTTTATACAAAATCGAAATTTTTCATAAAAAAACTTTAAATGGCTGTAACTTTGTTATTATGCATTTAAATGGAAATCTAACGAAATTTTGGGATCACTAAAATTTTTCATAAAAAAAATTTTTTTCATACAAAATCAAAATTTTTCATAGAAAAACTTTAAATGGCTGTAACTTTGTTATTATGCGTTTAAATGGAAATCTAACGAAATTTTGGGATCACTAAAATTTTTCATAAAAAATTTTGTTTTTCATACAAAATCGAAATTTTTCATAAAAAAACTTTAAATGGCTGTAACTTTGTTATTATGCGTTTAAATGGAAATCTAACGAAATTTTGGGATCACTAAAATTTTTCATAAAAAAAATTTTTTTTTCATACAAATCGAAATTTTTCAGAAAAAAACTTTAAATGGCTGTAACTTTGTTATTATGCGTTTAAATGGAAATCTAACGAAATTTTGGGATCACTAAAATTTTTCATAAAAAAATTTTTTTTTTTCATACAAATCGAAATTTTTCAGAAAAAAACTTTAAATGGCTGTAACTTTGTTATTATGCGTTTAAATGGAAATCTAACGAAATTTTGGGATCACTAAAATTTTTCATAAAAAAAAATTTTTATATACAAAATCGAAATTTTTCATAAAAAAAACTTTAAATGGCTGTAACTTTGTTATTATGCGTTTAAATGGAAATCTAACGAAATTTTGGGATCACTAAAATTTTTCATAAAAAATTTTGTTTTTCATACAAAATCGAAATTTTTCATAAAAAAAACTTTAAATGGCTGTAACTTTGTTATTATGCGTTTAAATGGAAATCTAACGAAATTTTGGGATCACTAAAATTTTTCATAAAAAAATTTTTTTTTTCATACAAATCGAAATTTTTCAGAAAAAAACTTTAAATGGCTGTAACTTTGTTATTATGCGTTTAAATGGAAATCTAACGAAATTTTGGGATCACTAAAATTTTTCATAAAAAAATTTGTTTTTCATACAAAATCGAAATTTTTCATAAAAAAACTTTAAATGGCTGTAACTTTGTTATTATGCGTTTAAATGGAAATCTAACGAAATTTTGGGATCACTAAAATTTTTCATTAAAAATTTTGTTTTTCATACAAAATCGAAAATTTTCATAAAAAAACTTTAAATGGCTGTAACTTTGTTATTATGCGTTTAAATGGAAATCTAACGAAATTTTGGGATCACTAAAATTTTTCATAAAAAAATTTTTTTTTTTCATACAAATCGAAATTTTTCAGAAAAAAACTTTAAATGGCTGTAACTTTGTTATTATGCGTTTAAATGGAAATCTAACGAAATTTTGGGATCACTAAAATTTTTCATAAAAAAATTTGTTTTTCATACAAAATCGAAATTTTTCATAAAAAAACTTTAAATGGCTGTAACTTTGTTATTATGCGTTTAAATGGAAATCTAACGAAATTTTGGGATCACTAAAATTTTTCATTAAAAATTTTGTTTTTCATACAAAATCGAAATTTTTCATAAAAAAACTTTAAATGGCTGTAACTTTGTTATTATGCGTTTAAATGGAAATCTAACGAAATTTTGGGATCACTAAAATTTTTCATAAAAAAATTTTTTTTTTCATACAAATCGAAATTTTTCAGAAAAAAACTTTAAATGGCTGTAACTTTGTTATTATGCGTTTAAATGGAAATCTAACGAAATTTTGGGATCACTAAAATTTTTCATAAAAAAATTTGTTTTTCATACAAAATCGAAATTTTTCATAAAAAAACTTTAAATGGCTGTAACTTTGTTATTATGCGTTTAAATGGAAATCTAACGAAATTTTGGGATCACTAAAATTTTTCATAAAAAAATTTTTTTTTTTTCATACAAATCGAAATTTTTCAGAAAAAAACTTTAAATGGCTGTAACTTTGTTATTATGCGTTTAAATGGAAATCTAACGAAATTTTGGGATCACTAAAATTTTTCATAAAATATTTTTTTTTTCATACAAAATCAAATTTTTCATAAAAAAAAACTTTAAATGGCTGTAACTTTGTTATTATGCGTTTAAATGGAAATCTAACGAAATTTTGGGATCACTAAAATTTTTCATAAAATATTTTTTTTTTTTTTTTCATACAAAATCAAATTTTCATAAAAAAAAACTTTAAATGGCTGTAACTTTGTTATTATGCGTTTAAATGGAAATCTAACGAAATTTTGGGATCACTAAAATTTTTCATAAAAAAAAATTTTTTTCATACACAATCGAAATTTTTCATAAAAAACCTTTAAATGGCTGTAACTTTGTTATTATGCGTTTAAATGGAAATCTAACGAAATTTTGGGATCACTAAAATTTTTCATAAAATATTTTTTTTTTTTTTCATACAAAATCGAAATTTTTCATAAAAAAACTTTAAATGGCTGTAACTTTGTTATTATGCATTTAAATGGAAATCTAACGAAATTTTGGGATCACTAAAATTTTTCATAAAAAAAAAATTTTTATATACAAAATCGAAATTTTTCATAAAAAAAACTTTAAATGGCTGTAACTTTGTTATTATGCGTTTAAATGGAAATCTAACGAAATTTTGGGATCACTAAAATTTTTCATAAAATATTTTTTTTTTTTATACAAAATCGAAATTTTTCATAAAAAAACTTTAAATGGCTGTAACTTTGTTATTATGCGTTTAAATGGAAATCTAACGAAATTTTGGGATCACTAAAATTTTTCATAAAAAATTTTGTTTTTCATACAAAATCGAAATTTTTCATAAAAAAACTTTAAATGGCTGTAACTTTGTTATTATGCGTTTAAATGGAAATCTAACGAAATTTTGGGATCACTAAAATTTTTCATAAAAAAAAATTTTTTTCATAGAAAATCGAAATTTTTCATTAAAAAACTTTAAATGGCTGTAACTTTGTTATTATGCGTTTAAATGGAAATCTAACGAAATTTTGGGATCACTAAAATTTTTCATAAAAAAAATTTTTTTCATACAAAATCGAAATTTTTCATAGAAAAACTTTAAATGGCTGTAACTTTGTTATTATGCATTTAAATGGAAATCTAACGAAATTTTGGGATCACTAAAATTTTTCATAAAAAAAATTTTTTTCATACAAAATCGAAATTTTTCATAGAAAAACTTTAAATGGCTGTAACTTTGTTATTATGCGTTTAAATGGAAATCTAACGAAATTTTGGGATCACTAAAATTTTTCATAAAAAAAAATTTTTATATACAAAATCGAAATTTTTCATAAAAAAAAACTTTAAATGGCTGTAACTTTGTTATTATGCGTTTAAATGGAAATCTAACGAAATTTTGGGATCACTAAAATTTTTCATAAAAAAATTTTTTTTTTCATACAAATCGAAATTTTTCAGAAAAAAACTTTAAATGGCTGTAACTTTGTTATTATGCGTTTAAATGGAAATCTAACGAAATTTTGGGATCACTAAAATTTTTCATAAAAAAAAATTTTTATATACAAAATCGAAATTTTTCATAAAAAAAAACTTTAAATGGCTGTAACTTTGTTATTATGCGTTTAAATGGAAATCTAACGAAATTTTGGGATCACTAAAATTTTTCATAAAAAAATTTTTTTTTTCATACAAATCGAAATTTTTCAGAAAAAAACTTTAAATGGCTGTAACTTTGTTATTATGCGTTTAAATGGAAATCTAACGAAATTTTGGGATCACTAAAATTTTTCATAAAAAAAAATTTTTTTCATAGAAAATCGAAATTTTTCATAAAAAAACTTTAAATGGCTGTAACTTTGTTATTATGCGTTTAAATGGAAATCTAACGAAATTTTGGGATCACTAAAATTTTTCATAAAAAAAAAATTTTTTTCATAGAAAATCGAAATTTTTCATAAAAAAACTTTAAATGGCTGTAACTTTGTTATTATGCATTTAAATGGAAATCTAACGAAATTTTGGGATCACTAAAATTTTTCATAAAAAAAAAATTTTATATACAAAATCGAAATTTTTCATAAAAAAAACTTTAAATGGCTGTAACTTTGTTATTATGCGTTTAAATGGAAATCTAACGAAATTTTGGGATCACTAAAATTTTTCATAAAAATTTTTTTTTTTTTTTTTTCATACAAAATCGAAATTTTTCATAAAAAAACTTTAAATGGCTGTAACTTTGTTATTATGCGTTTAAATGGAAATCTAACGAAATTTTGGGATCACTAAAATTTTTCATAAAATATTTTTTTTTTTCATACAAAATCAAATTTTTCATAAAAAAAAACTTTAAATGGCTGTAACTTTGTTATTATGCGTTTAAATGGAAATCTAACGAAATTTTGGGATCACTAAAATTTTTCATAAAATATTTTTTTTTTTCATACAAAATCAAATTTTTCATAAAAAAAAACTTTAAATGGCTGTAACTTTGTTATTATGCGTTTAAATGGAAATCTAACGAAATTTTGGGATCACTAAAATTTTTCATAAAAAAAAAATTTTATATACAAAATCGAAATTTTTCATAAAAAAAACTTTAAATGGCTGTAACTTTGTTATTATGCGTTTAAATGGAAATCTAACGAAATTTTGGGATCACTAAAATTTTTCATAAAATATTTTTTTTTTTCATACAAAATCAAATTTTTCATAAAAAAAAACTTTAAATGGCTGTAACTTTGTTATTATGCGTTTAAATGGAAATCTAACGAAATTTTGGGATCACTAAAATTTTTCATAAAATATTTTTTTTTTTCATACAAAATCAAATTTTTCATAAAAAAAAACTTTAAATGGCTGTAACTTTGTTATTATGCGTTTAAATGGAAATCTAACGAAATTTTGGGATCACTAAAATTTTTCATAAAAATTTTTTTTTTTTTTTTTTCATACAAAATCGAAATTTTTCATAAAAAAACTTTAAATGGCTGTAACTTTGTTATTATGCGTTTAAATGGAAATCTAACGAAATTTTGGGATCACTAAAATTTTTCATAAAATATTTTTTTTTTTTTATACAAAATCGAAATTTTTCATAAAAAAACTTTAAATGGCTGTAACTTTGTTATTATGCGTTTAAATGGAAATCTAACGAAATTTTGGGATCACTAAAATTTTTCATAAAAAAAAATTTTTTTTCATAGAAAATCGAAATTTTTCATAAAAAAACTTTAAATGGCTGTAACTTTGTTATTATGCATTTAAATGGAAATCTAACGAAATTTTGGGATCACTAAAATTTTTCATAAAAAAAATTTTTTTCATACAAAATCAAAATTTTTCATAGAAAAACTTTAAATGGCTGTAACTTTGTTATTATGCGTTTAAATGGAAATCTAACGAAATTTTGGGATCACTAAAATTTTTCATAAAAAATTTTGTTTTTCATACAAAATCGAAATTTTTCATAAAAAAAACTTTAAATGGCTGTAACTTTGTTATTAAGCGTTTAAATGGAAATCTAACGAAATTTTGGGATCACTAAAATTTTTCATAAAAAAAAATTTTTTTTCATACAAATCGAAATTTTTCAGAAAAAAACTTTAAATGGCTGTAACTTTGTTATTATGCGTTTAAATGGAAATCTAACGAAATTTTGGGATCACTAAAATTTTTCATAAAAAAAATTTTTTTCATACAAAATCGAAATTTTTCATAAAAAAACTTTAAATCGCTGTAACTTTGTTATTATGCGTTTAAATGGAAATCTAACGAAATTTTGGGATCACTAAAATTTTTCATAAAAAAAAAATTTTTATATACAAAATCGAAATTTTTCATAAAAAAAACTTTAAATGGCTGTAACTTTGTTATTATGCGTTTAAATGGAAATCTAACGAAATTTTGGGATCACTAAAATTTTTCATAAAATATTTTTTTTTTTTTTTTTTTCATACAAAATCAAATTTTTCATAAAAAAACTTTAAATGGCTGTAACTTTGTTATTATGCGTTTAAATGGAAATCTAACGATATTTTGGGATCACTAAAATTTTTCATAAAAAATTTTGTTTTTCATACATCGAAATTTTTCATAAAAAATCTTTAAATGGCTGTAACTTTGTTATTATGCGTTTAAATGGAAATCTAACGAAATTTTGGGATCACTAAAATTTTTCATAAAAAAATTTTTTTTTCATACAAAATCGAAATTTTTCATAGAAAAACTTTAAATGGCTGTAACTTTGTTATTATGCGTTTAAATGGAAATCTAACGAAATTTTGGGATCACTAAAATTTTTTATAAAAAAAAAATTTTTTTTATACAAAATCGAAAGTTTTCATAAAAAAACTTTAAATGGCTGTAACTTTGTTATTATGCGTTTAAATGGAAATCTAACGAAATTTTGGGATCACTAAAATTTTTCATAAAAATTTTTTTTTTTTTCATACAAAATCGAAATTTTTCATAAAAAAAACTTTAAATGGCTGTAACTTTGTTATTATGCGTTTAAATGGAAATCTAACGAAATTTTGGGATCACTAAAATTTTTCATAAAAAAAAAATTTTTTTCATAGAAAATCGAAATTTTTCATAAAAAAACTTTAAATGGCTGTAACTTTGTTATTATGCATTTAAATGGAAATCTAACGAAATTTTGGGATCACTAAAATTTTTCATAAAAAAAAAATTTTATATACAAAATCGAAATTTTTCATAAAAAAAACTTTAAATGGCTGTAACTTTGTTATTATGCGTTTAAATGGAAATCTAACGAAATTTTGGGATCACTAAAATTTTTCATAAAAATTTTTTTTTTTTTTTTTCATACAAAATCGAAATTTTTCATAAAAAAACTTTAAATGGCTGTAACTTTGTTATTATGCGTTTAAATGGAAATCTAACGAAATTTTGGGATCACTAAAATTTTTCATAAAATATTTTTTTTTTTCATACAAAATCAAATTTTTCATAAAAAAAAACTTTAAATGGCTGTAACTTTGTTATTATGCGTTTAAATGGAAATCTAACGAAATTTTGGGATCACTAAAATTTTTCATAAAATATTTTTTTTTTTCATACAAAATCAAATTTTTCATAAAAAAAAACTTTAAATGGCTGTAACTTTGTTATTATGCGTTTAAATGGAAATCTAACGAAATTTTGGGATCACTAAAATTTTTCATAAAAAAAAAATTTTATATACAAAATCGAAATTTTTCATAAAAAAAACTTTAAATGGCTGTAACTTTGTTATTATGCGTTTAAATGGAAATCTAACGAAATTTTGGGATCACTAAAATTTTTCATAAAAATTTTTTTTTTTTTTTTTTTCATACAAAATCGAAATTTTTCATAAAAAAACTTTAAATGGCTGTAACTTTGTTATTATGCGTTTAAATGGAAATCTAACGAAATTTTGGGATCACTAAAATTTTTCATAAAAAAAAATTTTTTTTCATAGAAAATCGAAATTTTTCATAAAAAAACTTTAAATGGCTGTAACTTTGTTATTATGCATTTAAATGGAAATCTAACGAAATTTTGGGATCACTAAAATTTTTCATAAAAAAAATTTTTTTCATACAAAATCAAAATTTTTCATAGAAAAACTTTAAATGGCTGTAACTTTGTTATTATGCGTTTAAATGGAAATCTAACGAAATTTTGGGATCACTAAAATTTTTCATAAAAAATTTTGTTTTTCATACAAAATCGAAATTTTTCATAAAAAAACTTTAAATGGCTGTAACTTTGTTATTATGCGTTTAAATGGAAATCTAACGAAATTTTGGGATCACTAAAATTTTTCATAAAAAAAATTTTTTTTTCATACAAATCGAAATTTTTCAGAAAAAAACTTTAAATGGCTGTAACTTTGTTATTATGCGTTTAAATGGAAATCTAACGAAATTTTGGGATCACTAAAATTTTTCATAAAAAAATTTTTTTTTTTCATACAAATCGAAATTTTTCAGAAAAAAACTTTAAATGGCTGTAACTTTGTTATTATGCGTTTAAATGGAAATCTAACGAAATTTTGGGATCACTAAAATTTTTCATAAAAAATTTTGTTTTTCATACAAAATCGAAATTTTTCATAAAAAAAAACTTTAAATGGCTGTAACTTTGTTATTAAGCGTTTAAATGGAAATCTAACGAAATTTTGGGATCACTAAAATTTTTCATAAAAAAAAATTTTTTTTCATACAAATCGAAATTTTTCAGAAAAAAACTTTAAATGGCTGTAACTTTGTTATTATGCGTTTAAATGGAAATCTAACGAAATTTTGGGATCACTAAAATTTTTCATAAAAAAAATTTTTTTCATACAAAATCGAAATTTTTCATAAAAAAACTTTAAATGGCTGTAACTTTGTTATTATGCGTTTAAATGGAAATCTAACGAAATTTTGGGATCACTAAAATTTTTCATAAAAAAAAAATTTTTATATACAAAATCGAAATTTTTCATAAAAAAAACTTTAAATGGCTGTAACTTTGTTATTATGCGTTTAAATGGAAATCTAACGAAATTTTGGGATCACTAAAATTTTTCATAAAAAAAAATTTTTTTCATAGAAAATCGAAATTTTTCATAAAAAAACTTTAAATGGCTGTAACTTTGTTATTATGCGTTTAAATGGAAATCTAACGAAATTTTGGGATCACTAAAATTTTTCATAAAAAAAAAATTTTTTTCATAGAAAATCGAAATTTTTCATAAAAAAACTTTAAATGGCTGTAACTTTGTTATTATGCATTTAAATGGAAATCTAACGAAATTTTGGGATCACTAAAATTTTTCATAAAAAAAAAAATTTATATACAAAATCGAAATTTTTCATAAAAAAAACTTTAAATGGCTGTAACTTTGTTATTATGCGTTTAAATGGAAATCTAACGAAATTTTGGGATCACTAAAATTTTTCATAAAATTTTTTTTTTTTTTTTTTCATACAAAATCGAAATTTTTCATAAAAAAACTTTAAATGGCTGTAACTTTGTTATTATGCGTTTAAATGGAAATCTAACGAAATTTTGGGATCACTAAAATTTTTCATAAAATATTTTTTTTTTTCATACAAAATCAAATTTTTCATAAAAAAAAACTTTAAATGGCTGTAACTTTGTTATTATGCGTTTAAATGGAAATCTAACGAAATTTTGGGATCACTAAAATTTTTCATAAAATATTTTTTTTTTTCATACAAAATCAAATTTTTCATAAACAAGTAAGAGTGGTATATTCGGCTTTGCCGAATCTTGGATACCCTTCACCAATGGTGTTCCAAAAGTACTTAATGTAATTCGTAGCAATATTTGGTTATACTAGTATTATATGCAAAGAGTCTTTCAAATTAAGAGTCGGAAAACGAAAACCTTTTCGGTGGCGTCATCATCTAGAATAGTTATGCACCCAAAGGTTAGGTTGGGCAGGTGGCTGATGTCTAGGGAAGCTTCACTTGGGTTCTAAAGTGGTCCCTTTGTGAAAGATAATGATTACTAGACTACAAGTAGAGAATGCATATTTAAGCCAGCCAGTAGCTTCGAATTAAAATAGACACATATTTTACGAACACTTAATAAAGTTCGATAGACCAGATAAACCATGCAGAAAAGATGCTTCAAAATGTAGATGCCCTTACATTTGCAATAGCACATCGATTTGATGAAGTTTAAGTATTCTGGCATGCAACCAAAAAACACAGTGCCCAGTGAGGGTTGTGCACTTTAATTCGTACGAATTATCCAACTAGTAAAAGTTCTTGATTAGTTATGTAAAACTCTGAAGTTAGCGGACTGATTTAGGTCAAAGCTTTAACAATGATAAGCCTTAAAATTATAGGGTATACACTCTTAGTTTTAGATACATACGTGAAATATATAGCTTTTGAATGGATGGATATCAGCTTTGTCGGAAAAGTTATTAAAGATTTACTTATTTATCTGAAGTTAGTTAATTAATTAAAATGAACACTTCATCAATAATATTTGGGATGTATTGTTCTTTCGATCTGTCCGATGGATGTTTGGAAAGTTTTGCTCAAGTCCTTGTGCCATTTTAATGTGATTTAATTTATCAGCATTAAATCGATTCCCGGTCGGGGTTATATGGGAGATTTCACTAAATGTGAATAGAGCTCGCCCATTTTCAATATCGAACTTTTCAAGAGATCAGAAATACTTTTGTCAAATGTTGTCCCTCTAGAAAGTTTATTTTAGGCGCTATCGCCCTGAATATCAATATTGTACAACGTCTTTATACTAAATGTCATCATCGTATCTTAGGCAAAGTTATACGGGATCAATTGTCAAACGTGAACGGATTTCTCCCAATTGCAATTAAAAAATTTAAATTTTCGTTAATATGTGAGATACTTACATACATATGTAGGTTTTGAACGGATATCATGTAGTTAGCTGCATTTTTGTACTTCCTAGGAAGATTACCTATAATTTGATATATAATACATTCTCAAATGTTATCATAATGTTCAAAAGTCAGACACAAAATTAAGATTAATGCAGAGTGTCTGTCTGCTAAAACCAGATTTGTGGAGCTTCTGAATTGTCCCACCCTGAATTTCAACATTGTCGATCAAAACACCATCGCTTAAACGCTAAATTATATCTACCACAAATTACCGAATGCATCAGGATTTAGGTAATCCCCTGCGAAGGACGCTATTAAATTTCATAAAAATAAACACCTGAGATATCGACAAAACAGGAGCTCCAAAAACTTGACTACAACAGAAAAAATTACAGACAGGTAGACGGACGGACAAAAAAACAGACGGACGGACGGACAAACAAACAGACGGACAGACAGACAAACAGACGGACGGACGGACTGAGGTTGCGAAATCGATACTCCTGACGATTCTGAGTTGATCGGTACAATTTGAATGGTATTCGTAATCAGATTTCTGGAGTTTATATATCAGATTTAGAAAATCCTCACACAAAGAACGATGTCAAATTTCATCACAATCGGTCCATAAACACCTGAGATATCGCTGAAACAATAGTTACAAAATGTAAACAAAATTTCTTAGACACGTACTTTGGGCAATTTGCTGTTCATCAAATGTAGTGTGATGGCGATATCTCAATTGATTATGGACCGCTTTTGATAAAATTTAATAACGTGCTTGGCGGGGGAATTTCCTAAAATCTGATATAAAATTTATGTAGGTCCGTGCTAAAGGAGGATGGTTTTTCCTATTTCTGCATTTCATTTTTTCAACAAACATTCTCTAATGCGAACTTTGGGCAATTTGCGATACATCAAATTCAGTGTTTTGGCGATATCTCAGTTGTTTATGGACCGATTTTGATAAAATTTCACACAGTGCTTTGGGAAACTATTTCCTACAATCTGATATATAACGTATTATCACATGTACACCAGGAGGATCTTTTTTCTCTTGTTATTTAAAAGTGTGTTTCAATCAAAAATTTTAAAATTTTCGTGTAATTTTTGGTATTTTTTCGATATTTTCGGTATTAATAAACCGATTTTAATGAAATTTAATAGCGTTCATTGCGGGAGAATTTCCTAAAATCTGATATATAATTTATGTATGTCCATCCTCCAGGGGCTTCAGAAACTTGATTTCAACAGACAGACAGACAGACGGACGGACAGACAGACAGACAGACAGACAGACGGACATCGCTTAATCGATTCTCCTCCCGATTCTGAGTCGATCGGTATAATTTTTATGGGGTCTACGATCACTAGTAAAAAAATTACAAACGGAATCACAAACTTATAATACCCTTTCACCTATTGGTGAAGGGTATAAAAAAAACTTTAAATGGCTGTAACTTTGTTATTATGCGTTTAAATGGAAATCTAACGAAATTTTGGGATCACTAAAATTTTTCATAAAAAAAAAATTTTATATACAAAATCGAAATTTTTCATAAAAAAAACTTTAAATGGCTGTAACTTTGTTATTATGCGTTTAAATGGAAATCTAACGAAATTTTGGGATCACTAAAATTTTTCATAAAATTTTTTTTTTTTTTTTTTCATACAAAATCGAAATTTTTCATAAAAAAACTTTAAATGGCTGTAACTTTGTTATTATGCGTTTAAATGGAAATCTAACGAAATTTTGGGATCACTAAAATTTTTCATAAAATATTTTTTTTTTTTTTATACAAAATCGAAATTTTTCATAAAAAAACTTTAAATGGCTGTAACTTTGTTATTATGCGTTGTTCTATTGTCAAATCACTTACCATTGTAAACCCAAACCGAACGGTACGTAAAAATACCCGATTTAACCCGAAAAGATTTTTAATTAGAAAATATAAGAATAAAAACACAGAGTAATTAGGGGGTTGTTTACAAAATTTTGATTTTATATTTATTTAAAATCTTTTCGGGTTAAATCGGGTATTTTTACGTACCGTTCGGTTTGGGTTTACAATGGTAAGTGATTTGACAATATGTAATAATAGAAAAAGAGCGGATTAATTTGCGCCAAAGGAAAACATAGAAAAGGCCACTGAACAATAATTTGACAGGTGGCCTTTTACACTATGCGCGTAAACATCCCGCCCCCCTTGCAATACTGCAACAAGGAAGGCTAAGAAAAAACGCGGGTCAAACGTGAGCTGAAAACAGAGTTTACGATTTGTAACAATTTTTTAGATAAATAAAATTGAATAGGATGATGAGTTCTGCGTAGATCCGGGGTAAAAACTTTGATGTGGCACTGGATTAGACTCTCGCTCAGGATGACCATTGACTTCGGGTTCTTCAGATGACGCTTCGGGTGACTGGGGGGAATAAAATCTTGGGGTAAATAGAAAAAATAAAAAGAGTAGATCTTTCTTCATATGATAAAAAAATTCATTTATATTTTTTTTTTTTTTATATTAAAATAAAATAATTTAAAAAATTAGGGTGCAATATGCCCGGACATAACGTTAATTATTATGGTAGCCGGGGTAGAGTTTTGTGGCTGCAGTTGGCGTTGTGGTTGTTGTTGGTGGTGCTGTAGACAGGAGCAGGAACAGCCCTGGTTATTGGCGCCAGATTTCTTGGCGGCCTTCTTCCCTCTCTTGTTCCTCTTCTTCTTCGGAGCCTTAGTACTGCCGCTTGCTTGAGTCCCACTATTTTGCACTGGGTTCCGGGTGTTACTGTGCCTTTTATGGCGGTGGAGAAGCGTGTGGTGCTCGGCACAACACTCCATGCACCTTTCACGGCTCTTGCACTTAGAAACCATGTGAGTGTGTGCCAGGCAGTTAAAACAGTATTGAAACCGTTTTACAGTTTCCCACCGCTCCCCCACCGGCATTCTGCGAAACTTTGGGCAAAGCCTCAGTGCGTGCTCACTCTTACACAAGCGACAGTCCCTAAGGCTCTCATCACGGGGTGGTCGCTTCTCCTCAGCTGAGGATTCTTCGGGCTTGCGGTGAACCTCTAAACGACGGGAAGCCATTTTTACTGCATAGCGGAAAAGAAAAAGACGTAGAAGAGAGAAAAAAAAAAAAAAAAACAATCAGTGGGTTTCTGAATTGGGTAAGAGAACTAGCTTCACGATAGGCCTAGTAAAAATGCCTGAAGCCGTTCTCACGTCCGCAGTGCGGACTTTGCTATCTTGCCCTATATAAGTCTTCTCTATACGACCTAGCCGCCATTCATTTGGGGGTAAATTATCCTGACGGATCACAACTAAGTCGCCTACTTCAAAATCTTTTTGTGGGTATTTCCATTTTACTCTACGATGGAGTTCCTTAAGGTATTCCTCCTTCCATCTCAAAGCAAATTGGTGGTGAAGCACCTTGAGTTTTTGCCACCTGTTGGCAATACTCAAACGAAGATCAGAATGATCGGGTTCAGGGGGTGTCAAAAGTGGTGCTCCTACCAAAAAATGTCCTGGGGTTAATGGAACTAAATCTGTGGGATCCTCACTCATTGCCGTTAAAGGTCTCGAGTTAAGGCATGCTTCGATGCGGGTTAACATCGTTACAAACTCCTCAAATGTGAATTTCTGCACACCAGAAATTTTACGTAAGTGAGTTTTTACACTCTTTACGCCGGCTTCCCACAAGCCGCCCATATGAGGAGCTCCGGGGGGTATAAAATGCCATTCCACTGGCTGAAAACTGTTTCGTACTAATAGTCTATTTCTCATATCGCTTAAAAACTGCTTTCGGTCAACTTCAAGTAAATTAGCTGCACCGACGAATGCGGTTCCATTATCGGAGTACAAATGTGCCGGACATCCTCGGCGTGAGAAAAAACGAGCGAAAGCCGCTAGGAATGTTTCCGTCGACATATCACCGGTTGCCTCTAAATGAATTGCTTTCGTTGCAAAACATACGAAAACTAGAACATAGCCTTTGGTGATTCGACAACCTCTACCAGCATATGATTTTATGTCGAACGGACCTGCGAAATCTAGTCCGGTGTGGGTAAACGGTCTTGACAGAGACGAACGTTCAGGGGGTAAGGCAGCCATAATTTGCTGACCGGACTGTTTTCGATATATGGTACATTCCTTGCAGTTTCGAATTACTGTACGAATCAAGTTTTTCAATTTCGGGACCCAAAACTCACTTCTCACTAGCCGGAGCATTAAAGAATGTCCACCATGAGCAGAGCATTTATGAACATGTTCCACAAATAAACGGGTAAAGCGTGCAGAATACGGCAATATTTTTGGATAACGTTCATCATATGTCAAACCTGGTGACCGAACTAGTCGACCATTTATTCTGACATATCCTTTTGAGTCTATAAACGGGTTGAGTGTAAGCAAATTACTCCCCTTTGACAACGGATTACCTTTAGAAAGCTGGTTATATTCTGGGATAAACATTCGTTGACATATTAAAACTAAACGATCTCGAGTGAATTTCATCTCAGAATGGGTTAACTCTAAAGTGTTGTGCGAATATTTCCTGGTTTGCAAATATTCGAAACACCTGAAACAATACGATAAAACACGCATCGCATGGGGTAAATCTGAAAATCGCTCGAGTATGTCGTACGATTGTTCAATCTGCGCAGAATATGTTTGAACTTCTGGGTTGATATGATTGATATGGGGTTGTTGAGGCCAATTTTCTCGGGGTTGACGCAGCCACTTAGGACCGTGCCACCATAAAGAATTATCGGCTAGGTCTCGGGCTGAAGTTCCACGACTTGCCAAGTCCGCTGGATTGTCTTTAGAATCAACGTGAGACCAATTTTCAGTACCAACTTTCTTAAGGATCAAAGCTACTCTATTCTTGACAAAGGTTGGCCAATGACACGGGGGTTTTTTGAGCCAAGACAAAACTATAGTAGAATCAGTCCATAGATAAATCTTTTCCTTGTCAAGATTTAATTGACTACACAGAGATTCTACCATATTCGCCATCAAAGCCGCTCCGCAAAGTTCTAAACGGGGTAATGTTTCGGACTTAACTGGAGCTACCTTTGTCTTTGACGCTAGCAAATGTGACGTTATATTATCGGATGATAAGTTTCTTACATAGAGTGCTGCACCATATGCCTTTTCAGATGCATCGCAAAATGCATGAAGTTCAATTTCCTGATTTGGGTGAAAATTAACCCATCTGGGTATCCTAATTTTCTCAATATTCAAATAGTCATCTAAAAATGTTCGCCATTGAATTAGGGTTAGGGGTTTTAAACATTCGTCCCAATCTGTCTTATCTTTCCATATCTGTTGCATTATGATTTTTGCAACGATAATCTTTGGTGAAAGCCAACCGGCGGGATCAAACAATTTTGCAATTTCAGATAAGACAGCACGTTTAGTAACAAAATCCCGATTTGGCTGCGTAACAAGTTTAAAATAGAAGCTGTCGTGATCAGCGTTCCATCGCAAGCCAAGAGTTTTAGTCGTACTTGCATCAGAAATTCTCAAGAAGTCCGCATTAAGCAGATTCTCGCAGGGTAAACCCTCCAGTAGACGTATATGATTAGCCGTCCATTTTCGCAAAACGAAACCAGCCGATTCAAGAACATGGGTTAGCTCATTGCGTCTCCTGAAGGCATCTTCTAGCTCATGGGAGCCAGCTAGTACGTCGTCGACATACATTTGGGTTCTCAGAATTTCCGATGCTAAAGGATTCAGGGTTTCATTATCATTTGCAAGTTGAATTAGGGTTCGAATCGCTAAATACGGTGCACAATTTACACCAAACGTGACCGTATTTAACTCATAATCCTGTACGTCTTCATCGGGATTCGAGCGATATAATATTCGCTGGAATGGGGTTTGGTCGGGACGAATTAAAATCTGGCGATACATTTTCTCGATATCTGCATTGAAGACATACCGAAAAAGTCTCCATCGCAGAATAAGAACTGTTAGATCTGCCTGTAAAACAGGCCCGGGGTGTAACAAACTATTCAAACTCACGCCGTTGGAGGAAGGGTTAGAAGCATTAAATACTACTCTCAGTTTAGTAGTGGAACTTTCGGGTTTAAACACGGCGTGATGGGGTAAATAATACGATGTCGTATTTATATCTCGGGGTTCTACTGCCTTAGTTTGTCCTAATTCGAAATACTCGCGTATCACACTATCATAAAGTAATTTCATATCAGGGGTTTTCAAAAGACGCGTTTCATTTCGTTTGAACTGACACAAAGCACTATTTCGAGAATCGCCTAATGACACTTCATTTGAGATATCTCGTCGAAATGGGAGTGAAACTACATAGCGACCATCGGGGTTTCTATAGGTCGTAGTCCGGTAAAGTTCTTCACAATATTCTTCAGCTTCGGTCAACTCTGTTGCTTGTGGAACTTCTTCAAGTTCCCAAAACCGAGCAATTTGGTTATTCAGTTCAAGCTGATTGCAGAATGATGCAACTGAGTGTAGGGGTCTACTTTGAAAAACTTCACCAGTAACTATCCAACCAAAAACTGTTCTCTGTGCGATCAAGTTGCCATTCGGATGTATTCTAACATCCGTAGTTAAAATCTTTGGATAGACGTTTCCTCCTAACAGAATGTCCATCCGGGTACACATGACGTCGGTCATTGTAATCTCGGGGAAATTTGAGGTTACCATGTTAGCTAGAGAACACGATGGCAACTGACCGGTTATTTTCTCAACTACATATGCTTGAATTTGAAGTTTGAAATCGGGGTTGATCGGCGATCCGATCGTAAAAGCACACATTGTAGAAGATTTTCCAGCTAAGCAATCCATCATGCCTGTGACACTAGTCATTGGCACTGAAAATGTGGGAATAGCAAGCTTCCTTTGTAACCTCTTTGAAATAAAGGTACCTTGCGATCCAGGGTCAACTAGAGCTCGGGCCGCACATTTGATGTCGTTCATCAGAACAAAACAAGTTGCCGATCCTAATAGGACCGTGGAATCGGGGTAAGGGTTCAAATGTGCGGAATATGTCTGAACATTCCGAGCCGCTTCTGAAGTTGAAGGGTTAAAATTTATCGGGGGTTGAGATGAATTGCTAGTGGAATTCGGGTTTGAAACGGGTACTGTATACTGGTTAGGTACATTAGTAGCAGAAGCTACTGGAGCATGGGGTGTGGTAGGTGCAGGAAATTGTCCCTGTTGCCTAAAATCCTTGTGAAGCATCGAATGATGCTTCTTTTTACACAGAGAACAAACGTGAATACTTTTACAATTTTTAAATTCGTGTGATGTTGCCAAACAGTTCGAGCAGCATTTAAGCCTCTTGACTGTCGCGAATCTTTCATCTACACTCTGATTCATAAACGCTTGACAAAGTCTTAATGGATGTGGGCCTTGGCAGAGGTAACAGCGACTTACCGTTGGAGTTGTATTGGTATTTGTCGCAAAACTTTGTACTTTTCTCGAATCATTTTGGGGTTTTTTCGAGACATTAAAACTTTGGCCTTTCCACTGATTTCGGGAATTAGCAGATATGTTCTGGGTTTGAACAGGGTTCGAATGCGACTGCCTAATGTCTGAAATTGATTCGAGCGTCTTAAACCGAGCAGTCAAAAATTCATCCATATCTTTCCACTTTGAAGTTTCGGAGGAAGATTTCTTAGACTGCTCCCAAAGACTGAGAGTGTTTTCTGGCAACTTTGTGGCGCAAATATAAACTAGGATAACGTGGTAAAATATCTCGGGAGTAACTTCCAGTAACGATAGATTGGTTATACAATCATTAATCGTTCTTTGTAAATTTTTAATATTCGGACCTGTTTCTTGACTAACGGATTTAATGCTCAAAAGAGTCCTTAGCTGTTCGTTAATGAGGGCAGTTTTGTTTTCATACGTGTCAACCAATTTCTTCCATGCAATTGCATAGCCATCATTGGTTAACGGTACAGTCTGTATGACATCATGAGCATCTTTTGCGGTTTTTTGTAATAAATAGTAAAGTTTTTGAACAGGGGTTAAACGAGTGTTGTTGCCATACAACGCTGAAAACATGTCACGAAATGAGGGCCAGCTCTTATAGTCACCGTAAAAAATGGGGGTATCGCATGGGGGTAAATGAACTAAAGGTGACGAGCCTAGATCTTTCTCCAATAATTCAGCCTTGGCAGCGGCTTTCAATCTGTCTAAATTGGAGTTAATCAAAGAAAATCCGCGAGTATATGTACAATAGGAAGTCATATACTTTGCTTTTATTTCTACGATTAGTGGGCTCTTGAGCTTGCTAGCCTCAATCAACAGACTGTCATATATTGATCGAACAGCTTCCCATAATCTGTTAAGTTCTTTTTCATGGCTCATAAGAGAACCAATACTGTGATCAGTGATAGGGATAATGGAAATATAGGCTTCGAAATCAGCCAATCGATCACAATTAAGAATTAAGGCAGATATATCCATTTTTGATCTTAAATTATAGGAAGTAATCTTGACAAGAAAACAAAGAAATTCGAGAAAAAAAGTTAAAAAAGCAAAAAAACTTCAAAATATGGGGTTAATTTGATTAAAATCAAAAGGAATTGTCTAAAATCAAAGACCAAATCTTTCAAAAGGTGAAAAAATTTAAAACAAATTCGAAAAATGGGTAAAAAATCAAGAAAATTCAACAAATTTTCACTAGAAAAAGGTCCAAAATTTCAAAATAATGAATGAATAAATCAACAATAAAGTCAACAACAAAAAATCGGATCAAATCAACAATAAATCGAATACAATTTTCAAAAAAAGAGTAATTTAAATCAATAAATTGGGTAAAATCAAATTTATTATAAATAAATTTAAATAAAAAACAGTTAAATTAGCTCAAAGTTTGATATACTGAAAGTAATTTCACTTATTGTTCGCTTTTTCAGAATAAATTAACGGGTAACCGGGTTAAAATTGCAATATTTATCAAATTCACGATCAAAAAATTAGTCGAATAACAAATTTATTTCAGTGTAAATTACTTTCGTTTATAAAAAAGTATAAAAACAAACTTTGAAAAGCACTAGCACTGCAAAACTTAAACGGGTACTCGCTTTGGGTTTAACAAATTGTTAATCTTCGAATAAAAATTAATCACAATTATTTATTGTAATGATATTCAGTAAAAAAATGCACAAAATTATTTAATTAACAATAATTAAATATAAAAAATGGGTATAAATACACTTTATTACCAAATAATAACGAGTAACCGGTTTAATCGACCGAATAAAAAGTTGCAGCACTAGCGGCTTGTGTGTGAGTATGAGCAAGCAAAGCAAAACAAGTAAAAAAGAAAAAACACCAACAACCACACAGTGTATTTTTCGCTTGAAAATATTAAATGAATATCACTCGCACTGATCACTGGAGATTGGGTTAAAATAACAACAAAATTATTTTGTATTTTCTTTTGAATATTTTTATTTATTTAAAGGTACCGAAAACACTTAAATAAAAAATATTTTTAATGCGTGTCCGTCTGTTTTTGTTTACTTTTATTTCTTATTAATTTGGGGTATTAATTTAAAGCTTTCTGTTAACAGCAGAAAACTGTTATTAACAGCGATAAAAGGAATAAAATTAAACCAACAAAAAACACTGCAAACAAAAGAATATATATTTTTTTTTTTTTTTTAATAAAATAAAATTCGACAAGAATAAATAGCAAAAAATGAGTATATTTTATTTAAAAAAAATCACAAAATAACACTCGCGTGATATGAGCGATACAAAGAAGAAAAATAATAAAAAATACACTTGCGTAAAACGAATTTGTGTTTTGCCGACGGCAAAATGTAATTTTAATGTAGGGGTTTGGGTTGGCACTTGTTGGTTTGTTTTTCTTTTTATTTAACGCACACTTTCACACACTTTCAAATAAATGATAGCACGTACCTTTTTTATATTTATTTTGGGTAGAAATTTAAAATGATTTTAGAAGGAATCCTGGGTTGGGATGAAAATTTAAAAAACGGGTAAATCTTCGGGGGATCTGGAAATAAAATATATTTTCTTATAAAATATTCCACGAACAAGGGGGGTTCGGATTTATCCGGTGAAGGACCAAAAAATGTTCTCGGGAATATTTTAATTAGAAAATATAAGAATAAAAACACAGAGTAATTAGGGGGTTGTTTACAAAATTTTGATTTTATATTTATTTAAAATCTTTTCGGGTTAAATCGGGTATTTTTACGTACCGTTCGGTTTGGGTTTACAATGGTAAGTGATTTGACAATATGTAATAATAGAAAAAGAGCGGATTAATTTGCGCCAAAGGAAAACATAGAAAAGGCCACTGAACAATAATTTGACAGGTGGCCTTTTACACTATGCGCGTAAACATGCGTTTAAATGGAAATCTAACGAAATTTTGGGATCACTAAAATTTTTCATAAAAAAAAATTTTTTTTCATAGAAAATCGAAATTTTTCATAAAAAAACTTTAAATGGCTGTAACTTTGTTATTATGCATTTAAATGGAAATCTAACGAAATTTTGGGATCACTAAAATTTTTCATAAAAAAAATTTTTTTCATACAAAATCAAAATTTTTCATAGAAAAACTTTAAATGGCTGTAACTTTGTTATTATGCGTTTAAATGGAAATCTAACGAAATTTTGGGATCACTAAAATTTTTCATAAAAAATTTTGTTTTTCATACAAAATCGAAATTTTTCATAAAAAAACTTTAAATGGCTGTAACTTTGTTATTATGCGTTTAAATGGAAATCTAACGAAATTTTGGGATCACTAAAATTTTTCATAAAAAAAATTTTTTTTTCATACAAATCGAAATTTTTCAGAAAAAAACTTTAAATGGCTGTAACTTTGTTATTATGCGTTTAAATGGAAATCTAACGAAATTTTGGGATCACTAAAATTTTTCATAAAAAAATTTTTTTTTTTCATACAAATCGAAATTTTTCAGAAAAAAACTTTAAATGGCTGTAACTTTGTTATTATGCGTTTAAATGGAAATCTAACGAAATTTTGGGATCACTAAAATTTTTCATAAAAAAAAATTTTTTTTCATACAAATCGAAATTTTTCAGAAAAAAACTTTAAATGGCTGTAACTTTGTTATTATGCGTTTAAATGGAAATCTAACGAAATTTTGGGATCACTAAAATTTTTCATAAAAAAAATTTTTTTCATACAAAATCGAAATTTTTCATAAAAAAACTTTAAATGGCTGTAACTTTGTTATTATGCGTTTAAATGGAAATCTAACGAAATTTTGGGATCACTAAAATTTTTCATAAAAAAAAAATTTTTATATACAAAATCGAAATTTTTCATAAAAAAAACTTTAAATGGCTGTAACTTTGTTATTATGCGTTTAAATGGAAATCTAACGAAATTTTGGGATCACTAAAATTTTTCATAAAATATTTTTTTTTTTTTTTTTTCATACAAAATCAAATTTTTCATAAAAAAACTTTAAATGGCTGTAACTTTGTTATTATGCGTTTAAATGGAAATCTAACGATATTTTGGGATCACTAAAATTTTTCATAAAAAATTTTGTTTTTCATACATCGAAATTTTTCATAAAAAATCTTTAAATGGCTGTAACTTTGTTATTATGCGTTTAAATGGAAATCTAACGAAATTTTGGGATCACTAAAATTTTTCATAAAAAAATTTTTTTTTCATACAAAATCGAAATTTTTCATAGAAAAACTTTAAATGGCTGTAACTTTGTTATTATGCGTTTAAATGGAAATCTAACGAAATTTTGGGATCACTAAAATTTTTTATAAAAAAAAAATTTTTTTTATACAAAATCGAAAGTTTTCATAAAAAAACTTTAAATGGCTGTAACTTTGTTATTATGCGTTTAAATGGAAATCTAACGAAATTTTGGGATCACTAAAATTTTTCATAAAAATTTTTTTTTTTTTTCATACAAAATCGAAATTTTTCATAAAAAAAACTTTAAATGGCTGTAACTTTGTTATTATGCGTTTAAATGGAAATCTAACGATATTTTGGGATCACTAAAATTTTTCATAAAAAATTTTGTTTTTCATACATCGAAATTTTTCATAAAAAATCTTTAAATGGCTGTAACTTTGTTATTATGCGTTTAAATGGAAATCTAACGATATTTTGGGATCACTAAAATTTTTCATAAAAAATTTTTTTTTTCATACATCGAAATTTTTCATAAAAAATCTTTAAATGGCTGTAACTTTGTTATTATGCGTTTAAATGGAAATCTAACGAAATTTTGGGATCACTAAAATTTTTCATAAAAAAAAATTTTTGTCATACAAAATCGAAATTTTTCATAGAAAAACTTTAAATGGCTGTAACTTTGTTATTATGACGAAATATGGGGATCACTAAAATTTTCCATAAAAAAAAAAATTTTTATACAAAATCGAAATTTTTCATAAAAAAACTTTAAATGGCTGTAACTTTGTTATTATGCGTTTAAATGGAAATCTAACGAAATTTTGGGATCACTAAAATTTTTTATAAAAAAAAAATTTTTTTTATACAAAATCGAAAGTTTTCATAAAAAAACTTTAAATGGCTGTAACTTTGTTATTATGCGTTTAAATGGAAATCTAACGAAATTTTGGGATCACTAAAATTTTTTATAAAAAAAAAATTTTTTTTATACAAAATCGAAAGTTTTCATAAAAAAACTTTAAATGGCTGTAACTTTGTTATTATGCGTTTAAATGGAAATCTAACGAAATTTTGGGATCACTAAAATTTTTCATAAAAAAAAATTTTTTTTATACAAAATCGAAATTTTTCATAAAAAAACTTTAAATGGCTGTAACTTTGTTATTATGCGTTTAAATGGAAATCTAACGAAATTTTGGGATCACTAAAATTTTTCATAAAAAAAATTTTTTTTATACAAAATCGAAATTTTTCATAAAAAAACTTTAAATGGCTGTAACTTTGTTATTATGCGTTTAAATGGAAATCTAACGAAATTTTGGGATCACTAAAATTTTTCATAAAAAAAAATTTTTTTCATACAAAATCGAAATTTTTCATAGAAAAACTTTAAATGGCTGTAACTTTGTTATTATGCGTTTAAATGGAAATCTAACGAAATTTTGGGATCACTAAAATTTTTCATAAAAAAAAATTTTTTTATACAAAATCGAAATTTTTCATAAAAAAAACTTTAAATGGCTGTAACTTTGTTATTATGCGTTTAAATGGAAATCTAACGAAATTTTGGGATCACTTAAATATTTCATAAAAAAAATTTTTTTTTATACAAAATCGAAATTTTTCATAAAAAAAACTTTAAATGGCTGTAACTTTGTTATTATGCGTTTGAATGGAAATCTAACGAAATTTTGGGATCACTAAAATTTTTCATAAAATATTTTTTTTTTTTTCATACAAAATCGAAATTTTTCATAAAAAAAACTTTAAATGGCTGTAACTTTGTTATTATGCGTTTAAATGGAAAACTAACGAAATTTTGGGATCACTAAAATTTTTCATAAAATAAAATTTTTTTCATATAAAATCTAAATTTTTCACGAAAAACTTTAAATGCCTGTTACTTTCTTATTATGCGTTTAAATGGAAATCTAACAAAATTGTAGGATCGCTAAAATTTTTCATATAAAATTATTTTTTTTTATATAAAAGGAAGTTTTTTACATCCATTTATCTTGTTTACATGTTTTATCTATAGAAATGCTTACATCTGTCTTTTGAAAAGTTCATTTTACTTTAATATCTTGAACGATTGCTAAGAGCATATCTTCCAAGGGTGAAGTATGCAAGAAAAAATGTAGTCAAAACAACTTTATTATTAACTAAAAGATATCTCGACTTTCGTATCGATAAACAAAAACCTTTTAAAGCCAATGAACTTGATGTCGTAAAACTTGTATGAAGTCTATTAAAGTTGTATGCACTTTTATAAGGAACCTAGAATCTTGTAATAGGAACAACACAATCAATACCAAGAGCTAGACAGACAGATCAAAAACCAAGACAATATTCGACAAAGTAAACAATAAACGAATTTGTTAAAAAATAAAAGGGAAAATTGACAACAGCAATAAAGAAGAGAAAACGCCTTTTCGCTTTAACAGAAGATGAGCTAAAGCAAAGATCTGAAGGCAGATGTTGTACAATGAGAAGGCAAGGCTAACAAGACTATGATTGTAAAGTGAAGCTTACAGTATCTTATGCAATATTACTTTGAAATCAATAACAGAAATAGTTGTTGCTTTTATATAATATGTATATACTTAAGAATTCAGGTGCAATCAGGTGCCTATCGGCAGAATGCAATAAATTCTACAATGAAGTTTTTAGGGAAATTTCCACAAATAGTAGATTTATAGAAAATTTTTACAAAAGTTACCATTTGTGTAAGACTTTTTATGTATTATACCACATCTATATAAGAGCGTTTTATAAGAACACCACCATAGGATTAAAGGTGTAGGGTATATAAAGGTACACAATGGAAAACACAATTTCACTTAAATTTTTTTTGTTCATATATTTCGAAATCCTCTTTGTGTAAGTACTAGACCATGCAGCAAATAAAGAAAAAAAATAGCTTGAGATGTAAAGTAAACTAGAACATTGTAAACTCGTTGCATCATTTAAGATACTTTAGGGTCATACTTAAGTCTCATATGTTAACTTTAAAGCTACAACTGCCAACATGATATTTTTAGAGGAAAACTTAAAACTTTATGGAAAATTTCACACATTCGTACTAGTATTGGTACAAGAAAGCGTAAAATAGTAATAAAGTAACTATCATCAGTTTATTGTTAACTTACGAAAAGTTTTTTTTATTAAAAAGTTGTCTGGTTTGTTGAGCTTTTAAAATTAAAATGATACAGCAAAAAGCAGAGTTACTCAAGTTTTACATTGTTAGAAGGTTAAAAAATTTCTTATATATATAAAAATTTACTATAACAATACATTTTTTTTTTTTTAACTTCCCAAACAAATAAGAAATTTTGGAAAATTTTCCATAAAAATAAGAAATTTTAAAAAATTTCCTATAAAATTAAGAAATTTTTCAAAAATTAAGAAATTTTTTGGAAATTTTTTTTTTGGAAATAAGAAATTTTTAAAAAATTAAATAAAAATAAATAAAAATCTTAAAAAGAAATTTTCAAAAAATTTCCAATGAAAATAAAAAATTTCTAACTAAAATAAGAAATCTTTAAATAAAAAGAAAACTTTTTGAAAAATTTCTTATAAAAATAGTAAATTTTTTTAAAATTTTTCTATCAAAATAGGAAATTTTTGAAAAATTTCCTATCAAAATAAGAAATTTTTTAAAATTTCCTATCAAAATAAGAAATTTTTGAAAATTTTCATAAAAAAATATAAAATTTTGGCAAAATTTCCTATAAAAATATGAAATTTTTGCAAAATTTCCTATAAAAATATGAAATTTTTAAAAAATTTCTTACAAAAATAATAAATTTTTGAAAAATTTCCTATAAAAATAGTAAATTTTTTAAAAATTTCCTAAAAAATAGTAAATTTTTGAAAAATTTCCTAAAAAAATAGTAAATTTTTTCAAAAATTTCCTAAAAAAATAATAAATTTTTCAAAAATTTCCTAAAAATATTAAATTTTTCAAAAATTTCCTAAAAATAGTAAATTTTTGAAAAATTTCCTATAAAAATAGAAAATTTTTGAAAAATTTCCTATAAAAATAGGAAATTTTTGAAAAATTTCTTAAAAAAATAGTAAATTTTTGAAAAATTTCCTATAAAAATAGTAACTTTTTTTAAAAATTTTCTATAAAATAGTAAACTTTTGAAAAATTTCCCATAAAAATAGGAAATTTTTAAAAATTTCGTATTTTTTTCGTAACAGTCAATCTTTGAAAAATTTCCAAAAAATTTTTGAAAAATTTCCTATAAAAACAGTAATCCTATAAAAATAGTAAATTTTTGCAAAATTTCCTATAAAAATAGTAAATTTTTGCAAAATTTCCTATAAAAATAGTAAATTTTTGCAAAATTTCCTATAAAAATAGTAAATTTTTGCAAAATTTCCTATAAAAATAGTAAATTTTTGCAAAATTTCCTATAAAAATAGTAAATTTTTGCAAAATTTCCTATAAAAATAGTAAATTTTTGCAAAATTTTCTATAAAAATAGTAAATTTTTGCAAAATTTCCTATAAAAATAGTAAATTTTTGCAAAATTTCCTATAAAAATAGTAAATTTTTGCAAAATTTCCTATAAAAATAGTAAATTTTTGCAAAATTTTCTATAAAAATAGTAAATTTTTGCAAAATTTCCTATAAAAATATGAAATTTTTGAAAAATTTCCTATAAAAATATGAAATTTTTGAAAAATTTCCTATAAAAATAGGAAATTTTCGAAAAATTCCTATTAAGATAGGAACATTTTGAAAAATTTCCTATAAAAATAGGAAATTTTCGAAAAATTTCCTATTAAAATAGGAAATTTTCGAAAAATTTTTGAAAAATTTCCTATAAAAATAGGAAATTTTCGAAAAATTTAGGAAATTTTTGAAAAATTTCCTATAAAAATAGGAAATTTTTGAAAATTTCCTATAAAAATAGGAAATTTTTGAAAAATTTCCTATAAATCTAGGAAATTTTTGAAAAATTTCCTATAAAACTAGGAAATTTTTGAAAAATTTCCTATAAAAATACTAAATTTTTGCAAAATTTCCAATAAAAATACTAAACTTTTGCAAAATTTCCTAAAAAAATAGAATATTTTTGTAAAATTTCCTGTAAAAATAAGAAATTTTTGAACAAACTCCCACAAAAATCAGAAATTTTCGAAAAAGCTCCTACACAATTGGAAATTTTCTTGTGAAAATATAAAACTTTTGCAAAATTTTCTATAGAATAGTAAATTTTTGCAAAATTTCCTATAAAAATAGTAAAAATTTAATATAAAAATAGTAAAAATTTCATATAAAAATAGTAAATTTTGGAAAAATTTCCTATAAAAATAGTAAATTTTTCAAAAAAATTTTTTTGAAAAATGTCGTATAAAAATGAGAAATTTTTGAAAAATTTCCTATAAAACTAAGAAATTTTTGAAAAGTTTCCAATAAAAATAAGGAATTAAAAAAAAAATCCTATAAAATCGTAAATTTTTGAAAATTTTCCTGTAAAAATAGTAAATTTTTGAAAAATTCCCTAAAAAATAGTAAATTTTTGAAAAATTTTCTAAAAAATAGTAAATTTTTGAAAAATTTGTTGAAAAATAGTAAATTTCTGAAAAATTTCCTATACAAAATATTTGAAAAATTTCCTATAATAATAAGAAATTTTTGAAAAATATCCTATAAAATTAAGAAATATAAAAAAAATCCTATAAAATAGTAAACTTTTGAAAAATTTCCTATACAAATAGTAATTTTTTGTAAACTTTCCTACAAAAATAGAAAAATTTTGAAAATATCCTATGAAAAAAAGAAATTTTTGAATAATTTTCTATAAAAATAAGAAATTTTTGAAAAATTTTCTATAAAAATAAAAATTTTTTAAAAACTTCCTATAAAAATAGCAAATTTTTGAATAATTTCCTATAAAAATAGTAAATTTTTGAAAAGTTTCCTAGAAAAATAGTAAATTTTTGATAAGTTTCCTAGAAAAATAGTAAATTTTTGAAAAAATTTCCTAGAAAAATAGTAATTTTTTGAAAAAATTTCCTATAAAAATTGTAAATTTTTGAACAATTTCCTATAAAAATGAGAAATTTTTGAGAAATTTCCTATGAAAATGAGAAATTTTTGACAAATTTCCTATAAAAATAGTAAGTTTTCAAAAATTTCCTTTAAAAACAGTAAATTTTTGAAAAATTTTGTATAAAATAGTAAATTTTTGTGAAATTTCCTATAAAAATAGTAAATTTTAGAAAAAAAATCCTATAAAGATAGTAAATTTTTGCAAAGTTTCCCATAAAAATAGTAAATTATTGAAAAATTTTCTATAAAAATAGTAAATTATTGAAAAATTTTCTATAAAAATAGTAAATTTTTGAAAAATTTCCTATAAAAGTAGTAAATTTTTGAAAAATTTCCTATAAAAGTAGTAAATTGTTATAAAATTTGCTATTTTAATAGAATTTCATATAAAAATGATAAATCTTGAAAATTGTTCTATAATGTTTTATTATTATTTTTTTTTTCTTCAGATAATAAACAGAAATTGAATAATGGAATAAAAAAGGTATTTATAATCATCTGTTATTCTTAAACGCTTTTACTTATTTACTAAAAATAACTTTAATAAAAATTAGTTTGCTGCTGTTTCATCTTTCAGCATTTAAGCTCATGTTCTTGTTAAACCTTTGGTTAACTTTTGTTAAACTCTTAACTCAATGAATACTTCAATAACAAAAGACAAACAATTAGTACAAGTGCAGAAAGTAAACTGAGGGAATTGAAAGGAAATATATATTTTAAGCTCAAAATAAAAGAATGTAAAGAGATAAATGAAAAAGGAAGTATAAGTTTTTTCATTGATATGAAAATCTTTTTATAAAATGTTATTGGATATAAAAAGATTTTTACAGAATATTATTTTTAATATATTTAATTTTTTCGTAGATAATGTGTAGGTTATTTTTTACGAAAAACTTAACTTTTGTCTACTATATGAATCATGACGAACCAGTTCGTATGATTGATATTAATGACAGCATTAAGTCATATCAATTATACGCCCTCATTTCCTTTATAACTTTAATTAAATAAATCACTTAGCCATTAACAGAGAAACTTGAGAAATTGATTTCTTGCTATTAATTACTTCCAAACAAATTTCTTTTGTTACATACATATTTAAACCCAGCCGAATTTAATACCTTAACATTAATTTCTCTTAAACTTACCCTTCTACTATGTCTGATACGTCTGCTATATTTAACAGTTGTCGTTTAAGGGATGTGTTGAGTTAGGGAATGTCTGTCAGCATTTATCAATATAAAATAAGAATTGACAATGGATATCTCGTTAAAAATGTTTCATTTAATTTTTTTTTTTATAAAGAAATCGTATTTATTTTTCAATTATTTATGAAATGAAATTTGTAGCTGCATCTACGCTTAAAATCGGATATGTTCTGGGACATCTTTTCTGTATTCTTCATTTACTTTTTTACAAGAGCCTAGTACCTTTCCACTGGTCAAATCGGGTCAGATATATTTTTACAGGGACACCGAATTAATAGTTAAAAAAATTATTTTAAGCCAATAGTATCTGACATATGGGCAAATCCGAAAAATATTAAACCAAGGACCATTATTAAACTGTCAAAATCACGTATTTGTGTTTATGGAAAAATTTACCATATATTGATCCCTTAGAATATATAATGGATACAATTTTTGATTGCCCTCTTCGTGAATGGCAGGCCATTATTTGCACCCATCTTGAATTTTTATAAATTTTTGAAAATAATAGGTTTTTTAAAATTCATAAAAATCGAAAAAACATCCTTTTAGGTATCTACACCATTTTCAATTGTAATTGAGAAATTTTCAAATTGAATTGAGAAAATTTCAATTGAAATTGAGAACTTTCAATTGAAATTGAGAAATATTTAATTGGAATTGAGAATTTTCAATTGAAATTGAGAAATTTTCAATTGAAATTGAGACTTTTCAATTGAAATTGAGAAATATTCAATTGAACTTGAGAATTTTCAGTTGAAAATGAGAAATTTTCAACTGAAAATTCTCAAGTTCAATTGAATATTTCTCAATTTCAATTGAAAAGTCTCAATTTCAATTGAAAATTTCTCAATTTCAATTGAAAATTCTCAATTCCAATTAAATATTTCTCAATTTCAATTGAAAGTTCTCAATTTCAATTGAAATTTTCTCAATTCAATTTGAAAATTTCTCAATTACAATTGAAAATGGTGTAGATACCTAAAAGGATGTTTTTTCGATTTTTATGAATTTTAAAAAACCTATTATTTTCAAAAATTTATAAAAATTCAAGATGGGTGCAAATAATGGCCTGCCATTCACGAAGAGGGCAATCAAAAATTGTATCCATTATATATTCTAAGGGATCAATATATGGTAAATTTTTCCATAAACACAAATACGTGATTTTGACAGTTTAATAATGGTCCTTGGTTTAATATTTTTCGGATTTGCCCATATGTCAGATACTATTGGCTTAAAATAATTTTTTTAACTATTAATTCGGTGTCCCTGTAAAAATATATCTGACCCGATTTGACCAGTGGAAAGGTACTAGGCTCTTGTAAAAAAGTAAATGAAGAATACAGAAAAGATGTCCCAGAACATATCCGATTTTAAGCGTAGATGCAGCTACAAATTTCATTTCATAAATAATTGAAAAATAAATACGATTTCTTTATAAAAAAAAAAATTAAATGAAACATTTTTAACGAGATATCCATTGTCAATTCTTATTTTGAAATTGAGATATTTTCAATTGAGAATTTTTCAATTGAAAATGAGACTTTGTAAATTAAAATTGAGAAAATCCCAATTGGAAATGAGAAATTTTCAATTGAAATTGAGAATTTTTAAATTAAAATTGAGAATTTTTCAATTGAAATTGAGAAAAGCCCAATTGAAAATGAGGTTGATTTTTTCAATTGAAATTGAGAAATTTTCAATTGAAAATGAGAAATTTCCAATTAAAAATTAGAAATTTTCAATTGAAATTGAGAATTTTAGAATTGAAATTGAGAAAACCTAAATTGAAAATGAGGTTGATATTCCATTTCGGATGTTCTCAATTTCAACTGAAAAATTCTCAATTTAAATTTAAAATTTCTCAATTTCAATTGAAAATTTCTCAATTTTAATTGAAAATTTCTCATTTTCAATTGAAAATTTCTCATTTTCAATTGAAAACTTCTCAATTTCAATTAAAAAATTCAACCTCATTTTCAATTGTGCTTTTCTCAATTTCAATTGAAAAATTCTCAATTTAAATTTAAAAATTCTCAATTTCAATTGAATATTTCTCATTTTCAATTGGGCTTTTCTCAATTTCAATTCAAAAATTCTCAATTTCAATTGAAAATTTCTCAATTTCAACTGAATGTTTCTCATTTCCAATTAGGGTTTTCTCAATTTTAATTGAAAATTTCTCATATTAATTGAAAATTCTCAATTTCAATTGAAAATTTCTCAATTTCAAATGAAAATTCTCAATTTCAATTGAAAATTTCTCATTTTCAATTGAAAATTCTCAATTTCAATTGAAAATTTCTCAATTTCAATTAAATATTATCAATTTCAATTGAATATTTCTCAATTTCAATTGAAAATGGTGTAGTTTCAGTAGTGACTCAAAGTCTGCTTAATTTTATACAATTATATGTAAAAGATCTCATCAAAAGTAATTGGAGTGATATAAATAACGTCAAATAAAAAAAGGTTGACAGGGTGTAGCGTTTTTTTAATTTGACTAGTTCAATTTTTCTTTTTTCTCCATTAAACTTGGTTCGTAAAGAGAACTTGTATGCTTTACATTAAACTAAATAAACTAAATATATATATATGTTAATATTTTATAGAATGTCAATATTTTATAGAATAATATGTAAAGGAAAGTGTGTAGCGTCCGTCACGAAATATATTTTTTATAAAATAATATTTATTAAATACAAAATTTACGAACACATGTCTGTCTTATTCATAAAGCAATAACACTGTCTATATCCACAGATTAAATTTAAGATATAAGGTGTTAAAAAATATACAGTGGGGCAAATTTGATGATTTTGAAATTTGATTTTTTTTTTGATTTTTAGAATACTCTAACAGCAAGCCGCAGCATACTTTCGACCAAAAATAAGAGGTTAAAAGTGTAAATCTTTAAATAAATATATGTATGTAGCTGTTTTGTGAAATATTAAATTGTGCCCAAAAATCGCATTTTAAGCGCGACATGAAAGGGATGAAATTCGGGAACAAATAAAACCATTATTTTCACTGATTAACGAATCCTTAAAAAAAATATGAAATATGATTTTTTTCCTAATAAAAAACATTAAAGTAAAAACTGTATCGTCCGTCACGTAGCGTCCGCAACAGTATATTTATGGATTTTTGGTGAAACTGGAAGCTTAAAAATATTTTAAAAAAGCTCTTTTGTAATCCTCTGACTTTCCTCTATCTTTAATATATTTACAATTTTTTTATTACTATGACCGATTTGATAAAATTTACAGAAACACTTGTTGAAAAAAAGTCACTTCCATTTTTGTAGCGTCCGTTATAGCAGTTTAAAAGCGAATATCTTTTTCCTCTAAAAAGAAGTATGTAAATTAACAAACGCCATTCAATACCACAATCGATGGGCTAATATCCTCAGAAATCTGTGCAAAGTTATCTAGCGACATCGCTAAATTAACTTAGAAAATGATTCTAAGTCTATTATGTTAGTATACTATAAAAATACTGGAATATAAAAGAGAACTAAAGTAGTAACTAAAGTAGTCAGCGACATTTATAATTTATTCAGAAAATTATACTTTTTTCGCAGGCCGGTTTCAAAAATATTTTTTTTTTTTTTTAAATTTTGTTCAATAAATATTAGAAATTAAAATTTTTCTTTTCGGTACCATAAATTAAACAAATGGGAAAATAAAATCCAATAAAATGAGCTCATTATCTATAACCGTTTCACCGTACCTGCGATTTAAAATCGTAAAATTTCGGGAAAATGTGAATTTTTTGTAATAATTGTTAAATTGCACCAATGTTCAGCATTAATAAAAGAAATAGTGAATATTCTTCCCTAGACCGTATAGAATGTACACGGCATCGTTTTTTTAAATTGGAAAAGTTTAAAGCTTTCTACACAGGGGTCTACACCGGGGTCAAAAGTTTGGTCTTTCCTATTTACTTTTTATCAACATCGCCTCCTCTGCTTACTCCTTTAAATTTAATTCTAAAAAATTACAAATACTTTAGAAAAACTAAGTATTTGTAATTTTTTTCAAGCATTTCTATATAAAATTCATCCCCTCATTTCATTGGATTTTAAATAAATCTAAATTCTTTTTAGCTTTATTTTTTGTTTTATTCCTGAAATTTTATTTTCATTTACACTTGCAAATTTTTGTAATTGTTTATTTGCCAAAAGAAAGCAAAACTCAAAAATGAAAACGAGCAAAAAATATCCTAACAAATAAAAAATTACACAAATAAAAGAAAGACAGATAATAACGAAATGGTTTCAGGTCGTTTCGAAAGTAAAAAGTTCATAACAGAATCACATTCATTCAATTTAGGAAAATTTATTAAATGACAAACGACCTGTTAAATACAACAAAACAACTGTAATTGGCCAGGATTTCCGGCGTTGTTATAAATACTTAAAATGTGTTGCCTAAGTTAAGGCGGCTTAATTTTAAATAAACAAAATTTTAAGGAATTTCTTATGCAGACTTAATCTGTGTAAGGGAGACTAGATGAAGAAAAGCAAATTATTTTGGAAGAAAGAAAAGTTAAAGTCATAATTTAAGGAAACTTACACAAAAAATATCTGATCTAGATTCATTATTTAGATTTGAATTATTTGTTAATATTGTTTAAAATAATACTTTAACCCTTTCAAGAAATAAATTTTCTAAACAGAATTTTTAGGTTAAAACAAACTTTGTCAGCCAAACAAAAAGCATATAAAAATAATTTGAAATCCCTTCTGGCCTGCTCGAGATATCCATTCTTCACTACCTTTTTTTACTTAAAGTTTCTATTTAAGTTTACATATATCATATTTTTTCAAAGTTTTGTTATTCCAATAGCTAACATTTTTATTTTTCTTTGTTTGCCTTTTATGCGTAAGTTTGTTTGGCCAACTTAGGCTATAAATGCCCTTTGGATTTCAGAGTTAGCTTTAACCTTGTGTGTTCATGTCATGTAACTAATCTTGTGCTGATGTTTTTACTTTTGAGTTGGATTCCAGTTGTCATAATCTCGTGTTCATCATCATGTTTATTAGTCATAATGTTTTCCTTTCTTGCCTGTTCTCCTTTTCTGCTATCCTTGTGCCGGTTTTAGATTAAATATTTGAGCAGTCTTTGTTAGGTTTCTTAGAGGTCCTACGTGTAAAGGTATTTTTTATGAGAAATGTACAGAAATATGTATAAAATGAACTATTTTTTTAACAATAGCTAGCTAGTAGATATGTACATATGAAAAACTTAAATATTTATATGTAAACGAACTGACTTTAAAAGAATGTCATATATGAAGGTTACTTCGGAAAAATGGGGACAGATTTTCTTATTTGAATTTAATATGAAGCAAAGTCCATTTTTATTATACAAAGAAAGAATAATAAATTCGTGTTTTATATAAAAAGTTTCAACATGGTTTCGATTTAACTCTATACAATTAGTCAGATTTTTCCGAAACATATGAATTGTCGAGGTCATCAGGAAAAACCTTTTTTTGTTGTTGGAGTCAAATCTCTTTGTTCAAGTTTGGACCCATTAAGACCCATTTGTAACCAATAATTATATGTAAAAGACAACTAAATCAGCTTTCATTAGATTCATAAAAACTAAAAATCCATGCAGTACTTTTTAAGTTATTACAATTTGCCCGAGAAAATTTGTGTCCCTTTCAACACGCCTAAGGATATGCAGCAAAAAATTAACTTTAAAGTAGAGGAATTACAAAGTAAGACATTCCTTATCATCTGACGACTTATAACTACTAAACAATTGAAATTTATTAAAATAAATTTAAATTTACATATTTTTTTATACTGGAATATGGTACTTTTTTAAGGACCATTTCAAAACTCACTTTTTAAGTTTTAGAAAATTTTGTTAAAAAAAAATTTAAAATTTAAAAAGTTGTTTATCGGCATGTAAAAAATGACAGATGTAGTAATAAAATCCAGAAAAGTCAGTTTGATATCTCATATGGTTTCGCCGTACCTGGGACTTTAAATCGTAAAATTTCGCGAAAAAGTAAATTTTTGGACATTATTTAAGTAGATGCATAGTAAATTTTATTTAAGTTTTCTTTTAATAATTTCTTTTAATAGTTTTTGTGCCCAGTCATTGAGGAATGTCCACTAGAACTTTATTTGATATTGGGTGAGCTTAACCCTTTTTGTCATCGGGGTCAAAGGTCAAAATTTGAAGTTTTTAGTGTCAAAAATACAAAATGTTTTGAATTAAGTTTCGAATTTCAATCAAAATTAACAAAAATAGTTATTTTTTACCACCATAGGTGGAAAGGGTATATTGGGTTTGTGCTGATGTTTGTAATGCATAAAAATATTGGTCTGAGACCCACGACTTAAATCACTTCCTGAGTTATTTTAACGATGTCCGTCCGGCTGGTTGGCTGGCTGGCCAATTATCCATGTAAGCTTGTTATCATTGTACAGGTCGTAACTTTAATGACAATTTTTGGGCCGAAATCGGATTAGTATTTCGGTTACCACACATAGGGATGCCTTTCCGGAATAGAGTTTTTGGTCCTTTACAGCCACAAATTTAGTTGTATTTAAATAATATTCAGCACAAATATTGCCCATAATTATCTTAATCAGTGTACCTAATTTTGCAGGAATCGGCCCATATTTGACCATATCTCCCATACAAGACACATTATCAAATGACTTTTATAAACACATAAAAGCACAAAAACGTTTATAACTCTAAAGATAAATGCATTTGATTATTAAAACTTTGCACAGATACATATTTTGTATATATAAACTAATGACCAAAATTTGGCAATAATCGGTTCCCACTTAACCCTAGCTCCCATATCAGGCCCTTAGCCGGCAATGACATAAATCTCGAAATTTTGAAAAAATAACTCATACTATATGTATGTACGTCTCTAAGAAATAAGGAAAACTTGTTTAATTGTTGGTCCATATTTGACCTTAGTAGTGATGGGTATGACATAGTCTGGCTTGGCCGACTATAGCTTTTCTTACTTGTATTGTTTCATTAAAAATATTTTTTTATCCCTTAACAGACATAGGGACTAAAATGACCCAACTTTGTTTTTCGAAAATTTAAATGTTTGGTGTATTTTAGTGATTAATTTTATTAAATCTGTTGTCATCACTTATGCTTTTAAGCAATTTTGAAAATTTCGTTCTAATGCTGAGATGAGGTCTCTACATTGTAGATACTTTATCTCAGCATCAGAACGTTCAGAATCTATTCAATTTGTAGTCATTGTTAAAATAAAGTCATAGTGTACCCATGATATTAGGCATTCCTAACATTTTTCTATTTGTTTAAAAATAGCTTGGCATAAGTAATTAATTAAATGATTGATTTTTTTGAAATGTACAAACTTTTCTTTTACTTTTGTAGACTTGTTACAAACCTGTTTAAAGCAAGACCTAGTATTAAAACCATTTCCGTTTCCTTGACAAACACTTTTGTCCACCCAGTAATTTAGCTCATTTGTCACAACAACTCATTCATTAGTTTAAGTCATTTACTTTGCGGTCATAATTAACTATACGAAACACGTAATAAATTTTACTGCGTGGGCGGTATCCGTCTAATTTGTTTCTATTTATAATCATTAGAATTAGTTCTTTTGTTAATTGCTGGTAGATTATATCGGTTTTTGCAAAAATTTATTGTAAAAGTTTTAGTTTTAAATCAAGGTTTTTGGACTCTTTAAATACAATATTATTGTATGCTTGTATGTATATGTTATTAAAATAAATAGTTTTAAGTTTCAGGTGGTTTTTAATAATTGGGTCAAAGTTCAAGACATTTTTTGCTTTACAAATTTGAAAAGAAGTTTAATGCTTGATAAATTAGCAAATAGAATGAAAAATATTAATTTAACTAGTCGGATAACCTTTGTAAAATTATAGTATACAATAAGGGGCTGTTCATAAATTATGTAACGCTCATTGTTACGGAAAGGGAAGTTCGACTTGTATATTTGTTATGATGTGTTACACTGGGGGGGGATGTTTAAAATCTGCGAAAATAGCGTTAGGTAATTTGTGATCAGCCCCTTATGAGTGTACATATTTTCTTATATTATGATGGAATATTTAAGTTTTTTCGTATAAAATTATAAATATTAGCGTATCCTGCGGTCGACACAATCGACCGTCATCTAGGTCATTGTGAATACAAATTTCCTGTGCTGTGGCTTAGTTGGTTTGCACGTAATATCATATTGAACCTGAGTTCGATCCCCGGTCTCGGCAACAACAATTTGTGTAATTATTAATTTCTATTAAATTTAAGGCCCTATGCTCCACTGGGAGTCAACGATAACGGAATTAAAATTATTAATTACCACAGCATCTTCCGTCGGCGGTAAGACAACAGCAATAACACTCCGTTTACGAAAAATAAATAAAATTGGCTGTAAAACAAAAAAAATGCGTCTAAATAACAACGAATGGCGCAACTTCACTGTTCTTAACATAGATATACCTTTCTCTTCTCTACCATCCCCTTTCCAAATAAGGTTACCCAATTCGTATATACTTCATATGCAATTGTATAGGCAGTATTTGCCTGAGTGCTACCTCTCTATAAAAAGAAAACTCATACAATCAGAGCATTAAGTCAAAAATGACAGTGTCGATGTAGCAAGTTTTTAAAATTGCTCGAGTTAAACAGATATGTGAAGAAATTGATCTCATTGATTTCTATGTCACTCCATACAACAGAGCGTCAAATTGGCCAAATTGGCAAAACTTTAATTAAAAATTGTGTAGCTCTCGAAGAGTTTACTGATTCAAGATATTCCATAATAAACCGTTTTTGCATCTTCAGAAGTGAATGAGAAGGAAAAAGTGTTAGACTTAGTAGTTCTTATCAAAACAGCCTGCGTTACCGATGTCAAAATGCTCTGTGAAGTAATGAACAGATAAACTTGTAAGCGTTATTAACGGACTGACGAAAATGATGGAGAAATCAAGGTCTTATTTAACTTTTTAACAAAGATCCTAATATTTAAAATTTATTATTATTTTACTGCACCGCGAGAATCACGAAGTACTCAGAATCTGTAGAAGCTTACAGTTTAAAACCATTCCAGTCGCAATGCAAGATTTGCCTTTTAATATTCCTTCCTGATATTATAGCATTTTCTAAACATTAATAAGTTTTGAATCATTTAATTCCTTTTCTTGATAATAATCTGTATTTGTTATAAACTTTCTTTCAAAAGACGTTTTTTTTAACCGGTAACATCATTTTTGGTTATAAGTCACAATGTTCTTTTCCAACTCTTTACTACTATGACTCTTAAAAAAATTGGCATTATAAAATAGCTCTTAATGATATCATGCGTGCCCTTAACTGCAATATTATTTAATTTTTTAACACAATATTTATTCCTCAATCACTCCCAATAAACCAACATAAAAAACAAAATTCCATTAAAATTTAACTTCAAATAATTCAAATTTGAAAGGTTTACATTTTAAGCACTTTTTTTGTCAAATCTTTCAAAATATTAAATTTGTCTTTCTCTCCCTCACCACAAATAATAAAAACAATACCAATAATTTGTGTTGCTATTATTTAACAAAACAAAAACATTTATTTAATAATTGTAATAAAATACTCTTTATTTTTCTCTTTGTCTACCACTATCTCCCCACAAATATACTCTTTTATTCTCATCACTCACAAAAAATAATAAAAACAAAAGAAAACATGTTTGCATACAATTTCTTTTGTTTGATTCTTAATAGTGAATTTCATATGCATGTAAGTTTTCTTTATTGTGTTAGTAAGATTTTTAAATACCAAGCCGATTTTTTAAAACTGACCTGATTTTAATAAAATATATTTTTGTCTGATCTACGGAAAAATACCTTTCAAATGATATAAAATTTTCCAGAAATGAGTGTATAATTAAAGCGTAAAAGGGGATAATAAATGGGTGCTTGCGTATTAATATTATAGATTACCAACTTTTTGTTGCATTTTCCCTTGGTTTTGAAATTTTATTCTTTCCCCTTTTTATAGTGTTTTAACTCATATTCTTAAAAATTAACTTTAAATTCTTATAATTTGAAATTTGTATGGAAAATTTGAATTATAAGCTTGCTATAGCTTAGTTTTTTATACCCTTCACCACCATAGGTGGAAAGGGTATTATAAGTTTGTGCTGATGTTTGTAACGCATAGAAATATTTGTCTTAGACCCACCTTTTAGTATACCAATAGGCTTAGAATCACTTTCTGAGTCGATTTAGCGATGTCCGTCCGTCCGTCCGTCCGTCTGGCTGGCTGGATGGACCCCCATGTAAACCTTGTAATCAAACTACAGGTCGCAATTCTAAAGATAATTTGATGAAATTTGGCACAGATCATTTTTTTGATAATGGGACCATGGCTATTGAAATTGGTCAAAATCGGTCCATTATTTATGGTACCTCCCATAGGTCCCACTTCCCGGAATTGCTATATTGGCAAATATTTCGTTCGAAAAAACGAATCATTTGCACATATGTAATAAACGTAATTGTGACAACATTAACATAGCCTATAATAATAATAATATCAATAATGTCGATAATTGTAAAATTTTAGGTTTAAATATAGACAAAAAATATAATTTTAAAAATCATTGTAATTACCTAAAAAAAGACTTAACTAACCGACTAAATGTAGTCAAGTATCTTTCATCATCGAAAAGTCGCATGCATACTAACAGTCTGCTCCGATTGGTGAAATCTATTATGCTAGGTAAAATAGAATATGGTCTTGTAATATATAGTAAAGCCTCTAAATCAGTGTTTAAAAAGGTTGAAAGTCTACTAAATGCTGGAATAAGAACAAGTTTAAGAGCATTCAGGACAACCCCAATTAAAAATCTTCATGCTGAGGCAGGATTTGACTCTCTGCGTATTCATGCTAATAAGCTAAAGTTTTGCTTAGTACACAAATCTTTCTGCAATAAAGCATCGCTTCTCCATAATCACATTAAGCTATTGAGCAAAAGGAAGACAGAGCTAAAATTTCCGTCAGCTTTATCAAATATTTACAAACTTTCAAATAAATTTAATGTGGTAAAATTTAAAACCCCTTGCGAAAACTTTCCACCATGGCTACTAAATCCTAAAACGTTTATGAAAAATCTACAAATATACAACAAGAACTCAACATCACCTGTTGTTTATACATCTTTATTTAACGAAATTTTTTCTGTATACAAAAATGAAAACTGGCAATTCTTATTCACTGACGGTTCAAAGACTACATCCTCTGTAGGTTTTGCAGTTAACAGTGAAGATGGTTCTCAACAAGCTATAGGAATCTTACCTCAAAATGGAAATATCTTTGAAGCTGAAGCTGAAGCAATTGCATCAGCACTCAATATATGTAAATCTTCAGCAAATAAATATATAGTTTGCACTGACAGTAGATCTGTTTTTGATGCTGCTTTTAACCCCAGAAACCGAAATGAAACAATACGATCTATCCAACAGCTCTTGATCCAACTGAGGCACAAAGTCAAACTGTTGTGGATACCTAGCCATATAGGAATAAAGGGAAATGAAGCTGCAGATAAAGCAGCAAAAATGGCGCATCTTCACCCAACATTTATTTACATCCCTCAAACGAAAAATTTTATTTCAAGGAGCCTAACCGCCAAACTCAACTCATCTATCTTGAATAAATGGAGCAGATATAACCATCTTTATCTTGATATAAATCCAAACAAAATACCCATCATGCTGCCAACGTCTACAAACTACCATAAAAATAAATGCTTCACAAGACTCCGTTTAACCCACACCAGGATCACCCACCAGTATCTGATGACCAGAAATCCTCAACC
>OW121743.1:80813862-80921362 GCA_933228675.1 Stomorhina lunata
GAGGGCGTCCAAAACTTCGATGGAAAGACCAAGTAGAAGAAAATCTTTTGAAACTTGGTATACGAAATTGGAGAATATGTGCACAAGATAGAGGTGCTTGGAATTCTAAAACATGCTCGGCCTTTGACCTAAACAGGTTGTAATTACATATATGTATATATATATATATATATATATATATATATATATATATATATATATATATATATATATGTAACATCCCCTTTTTATATCTACAATCAACAAGATTCGGAGATACAAGCACCACATTAAGATTTCACCAATGTCCAGACTTTATATATGGTAGATGCATTAGGAACTCCTAACAAAATATATGGACCTGTCGGCTAAACGAAAAGCATTTAACAACTTATTAATGTAAAACCATACCACATTAGAATACCGAATTTTGTTCAAAGTTAGTACTAGGGAATCCACTTACACATTTCTAAATGTTTAACTATAAAGCTCATGTAACCGAATTTAGTCCAAATATTTTACTAAAAATACCAACTTACATAACAACTTTTATCAAATCTGGGCCACATTTTGAATTAGTTGCACCCTCGTAGATATATGAGAGATATTTTTAAATTTAACACAGCTTAATAATGGGTATATAAGATTCAGCACAGTCGAATATAACACTCTTACTTGTTTATTCTTCAACAGTTCATTTCACACAAATCGATTCAAATTACATGTGCAAAATCATGAAAATTAGAGAACATAATAATGCAAATGATTTGACTAATATTCTTTTATGAATATTTTGTATATTTTAGTTTTTATCGTATTATCCCTTATTATATGATTCCTGATATTTGCCAAATCATCTGTGATTTTTATAATTTTTTCTTCATGTCATAATAAATGTTTGTAAATGACATCTTTCAGGTAAATATAATTGAATTATTCTTTACCTTTTATCAGCATGAATATTGTAATTTTTCCCTTTCTATAAAATGCTTGTATTATCTGGTAAACTTTAAGTATTAAAACTTATTCTTCCAATGTACAGCAATTTCTTTTTGACATCTATAACAAGATTTAAAGCCAGTTTCTTCTTGCAACCAGTTCTCAATTAAACTTGCCTGCAGGCAGCAGTAGCAAATAACGAAGTTATGTGCCCAATGAAAGAAAACCAGCCAAGATACAACATTTACATTCATATTTCTTATATTTAATACAACAAATGCAAAAAGGGCACTGTTACTGTTTTACACAAGTAGAAAATATTCATATAAAGACACAAAGGAAATGTAAAACAATGAACTAGTCATGTCTTTAAAACATTTATAGTAATTATACCCTTCACCACCATAGGTGGGAAGGGTATTATAAGTTTGTGCTGATGTATGAAACGCATGGAAATAATTGTCTTAGGCACACCTTTTAGTATACCAGTAGACTTAGAATCACTTTCTGAGATGATTTAGCGATGTCCGTCCGTCCTTCCGTCCGTCTGGCTGGATGGCTGGATCCCCATGTAAAGCTTGTAATCAAACTACAGGTCACAATTCTGAAAATAATTTGATGAAATCGATCGTTTTTTTGATAATGTGATTATGGCTATTGAAATTCGTCAAAATCGGTTTATTATTTATGGTACCTCCCATAGGTCCCACTTCCCGGAATTGATATATTGGCCTCAATTATCAATATTTTTCCATGCAATTAAAATCAAATACTGCTTGTGAAAACTAAAATCACTGTACCAAATTTCGTTAAAATCGGTCCACATTTGACCATAGCTCCCATACAAACTTTTCTTTAAAAACGCTCTAAATGAGACAAAGATTACTAACACGCTCGTGAATCTAAAGATAATAGGAATTTTAAGTTTATTTTTTGAATACATAATTTTTGTAACAACCGTAATCAATTTGCCAACTTTCGATATAATCGGTTCACATTTGACTCTAGCTCTCATATAAGTCTAAATGACGGAAACAGCTTAAATATATATGTTTTGAGAAAATGTTTGTATGATGGCAAAATTTAGCAAATATTTGTCTTTATACAGGAAAAATAACACCTTTGACCTTAGTGGTGAAGGGTATCGTATGGTCGAACTTGACCGACTATAGCTTAATTGTTTTTTGCTTAATTTTGATTTGATAAATTATGCTGGTTAAAGCCAAAGACAAGTAAGTTGAAAAATACTGCTGGTAGTATTTTGTAAATTTTTAGTTACATGTAATTGGCAGACTCTGAGGATTCATGAAAGTAAAAGTAGGTCTTTATATGTGAATTAGTTTTCGTAAAAATTTTTATAACTCAAAGTGTTGATACACTGGTTTGAAAAACATTTTCTTAGCACTCAAAACAATTTCACTTTCATTTAATTACACTTTTGTATATAAATTTCTTTTATACCCGCCATCAAAAAGAGATTGAGATTGTCTGTGTGTCTGTCTGTCTGTCTGTCGGTCTGTCGGTCTGTCGGTCTGTCGGTCTGTCGGTCTGTCGGTCTGTCTGTCTGTCTGTCTGTCTGTCTGTCTGTCTGTCTGTCTGTCTGTCTGTCTCTCTGTCTGTCTGTCTATCCGTCAGTCTATATTTCTCGTTTCTTGAAAAATTTTGGTATTGAAATTAAAAAACCAAAAAGATAAGGCGTTTTTGTTCGTTTGTCCATCAAATGAAAGCACGATACCACCTTGACGAAAAATACTCGACGGACAAAGTTTTATGATTGGACTAAAGATGGCAAACATTGAACAAAATACTAATACGGTTTTTGTAGGCGTGGCAATACAATAAAAAATGTCCGTTTTCTTACCAAAATTTCCCCTTTCCTACTATGATAATTTATGTCATTGAACTATATTTAAACAAATATTTAAAATTACTATATAGATTCATGTAATTTAATGCTAAATAAAATGTAATATTAATCCGCATAAAAAAATATTTAGCATATTTATTATTAATTATGTAAAGAACTTAAATTAATTTCTATATTTTATGTTAATTAATTACAATGCACATGTTATTGAAATCAGGGTTCAAATTTACATTTATTATTTATTAAACTAACATTTTTTAGAACAAAAATAAATCAGTTTTTTACAATTTTGTTAATTGAAACGTTAGATAAAACTGTCATTAGTGTTAATGACTGACCTCAATTAGAAAAAGAAAAAAGAACTTATAATTACGTAATTAAAACGAATAAATAAATTGTTTCAAAATAGTCATAAATTTGTTAACAACTTTAATAGTCCAGAAAATTTTTATTTTATCAGTAAATATATTTTGATTTGAAAATAGTATTGAATATTTTTAGAAATTGTTTTGTGTTCTTTTACTTCTAAGAAAATATGAATTTTACATATTCCTACATACAATGTACAAGTATATCCGATTCATAGGAATCAATACCATTCAAAAATGTTTTTTGTATCAACAAATATATTCTAGGCTTTTTAATACTTAAGATAAAATGTCACAAGTGACCGTATTTGTGCTCTTGGCGACAACAATCCTTTTGACCGGATGTAATCCCTGCAGATACTGTATTGCTCTTACACATGTACAAAATGTAAGATGCATTCTTGCATACAGATACATATGTATGTCTTTAAGTTTTTTGGAAATAGTAGCCACTTTAAAAAAATATTTTTTATACACCCACTATTACAGAATGAGGGTATGGTCAGATTGTCATACCATTTGAAACTTCCAGCCCAAACCCAACTCTAATAGTTATAACAACTTAATTTGGACAGAGAAGTTTTTTGCAACTTTTGGTCTATATATCAAATTTTATAGGAATCGGTCCATATTTGACTTTCATATAAAAACTACTCCCACTTAATTTTGCATAAAAAAACTTTGCATTCCTAAAAAAATATGAAATTTTAGAAAAATCTCCTTTAAAAATATGAAATTTTTGAAAAACTTCCTTTATGAGTATGAAATTTTTGAAAAATGTCCTCTATAAATATGAAATTTTTGAAAAAGTTCCCTATTAAAATAAAAATTTTTGAAAAATTTCCCTTAAGAATATGAAATTTTTGAAAAAATTTACTATTTTCTACAAAAATATAAAATATTTTTAAAAAAATCCTAGAAAAATATGAAATTTTTGAAAAATTTCCTATAAAAATATGAAAATTTTTAAAAATTTCCTACAAAAATATTAAATTTTTGAAAAATTTCCCATAAAAATATAAAATTTTCGCAAAATTTCCTATAAAAATAGGAAATTTTTAAAAAATTTCCTATAAAAATACGAAATTTTTCAAAAATTTCCTATAAAAATATGAAATTTTTGAAAAATTTCCTAAAAAAATATGAAAATTTTTAAAAATTTCCTATTAAAATATGATATTTTTGAAAAATTTCCTATAAAAATATACAATTTTTGCAAAATTTTCAATAAAAACATGAAGTTTATAAAAAATTTCCTATAAAAATATGAAATTTTTAAAAAAATTCCTATAAAAATATTAAATTTTTAAAAAATTTCCTATAAAAATAAGAAATTTTTTAAAAATTTCCTATAAAAATAAGAAATTTTTTTAAAATTTCCTATATAAATATAAAATTTTTGCAAAATTTCCTATAAAAATAGGAAATTTTTAAAAAATTTCCTATAAAAATACGAAATTTTTCAGAAATTTCCTATAAAAATATGAAATTTTTGAAAAATTTCCTAAAAAAATATGAAAATTTTTAAAAATTTCTTATAAAAATATGATATTTTTGAAAAATTTCCTATAAAAATATTAAATTTTTAAAAAATTTCCTATAAAAATAAGAAATTTTTTAAAAATTTCCTATAAAAATATGAAATTTTTCAAAAATTTTGAAAAATTTCCTATAAAAAAAATTTCCTATAAAATTATGAAATATTTGAAAAATTTCTTATAAAAATATGAAGTTTTTGAAAAATTTTCCATAAAAATAGGAAATTTTTTAAAAATTTCCTATAAAAATAGGAAATTTTTTAAAAATTTCCTATAAAAATAGGAAAATTTTTAAAAATTTCCTATAAAAATAGGAAATTTTTGAAAAATTTCCTATAAAAATAGGAAATTTTTGAAAACTTTCGTATAAAAATAGGAAATTTTTGAAAAACTTCTTATAAAAAAGGAAATTTTTGAAAAATTTAATATAAGAACATGAAATTTTTGAAAAATTTCCTACAAAAATACGAAATTTTTTAAAAATTTCCTATAAAAATATCAAATTTTTGAAAAATTTCGTATAAAAATATAAAATATTTGCAAAATTTCCTATGAAAATATGAAATTTTACAAAAATTTTTTTTTAACAAAAATATGAAATTTTTGAAAATTTTTTTACAAAAATAGAAAATTTTTGAAATTTTTTTTACAAAAATATGAAATTTTTGAAAAATTTTCTATAAAAATATGAAATTTTTGAAACATCTACTATAAAAATATAAAATTTTTGCAAAATTTCCTATAAAAATATAAAATTTTTGCGAAATTTCCTATAAAAACATGAAATTTCTGCAAAATTTCCTATAAAAATATGAAATTTCTGCAAAATTTTCTATAAAAATAAGAAATTATTACAAATTTTTCTATAAAAATAAAAAATGCAAAATTTGCAAAATTTCCCATAAAAATATGAATTTTTTGTAAAATTTCCTATAAAATATGAAATTTTTGCAAAATTTCCTATAAAATATGAAATTTTTGCAAAATTTCCTATAAAATATGAAATTTTTGAAAAATTTCCTATAAAAATATGAAATTTTTGAAACATCTACTATAAAAATATAAAATTTTTGCAAAATTTCCTATAAAAATATAAAATTTTTGCGAAATTTCCTATAAAAATATGAAATTTCTGCAAAATTTCCTATAAAAATATGAAATTTCTGCAAAATTTTCTATAAAAATAAGAAATTTTTACAAATTTTTCTATAAAAATAAAAAATGCAAAATTTGCAAAATTTCCCATAAAAATATGAATTTTTTGTAAAATTTCCTATAAAATATGAAATTTTTGCAAAATTTCCTATAAAATATGAAATTTTTGCAAAATTTCCTATAAAATATGAAATTTTTGAAAAATTTCCTATAAAAATAGGAAATTTTTGAAAAATTTTCCACAAAAATGTTAAATTATTTAAAAGTTTCCTATTAAAACATTAAATTTTTTAAAAATTTCTTGTAAAAGTATGAAATTTTTGAAAAAATTCCTATAAAAACTATGAAATTTTTGAAAAATTTTGTATCAAAATATGAAATTTTTCAAAAAATATGAAATTTTTCAAAAAATATGAAATTTTTCAAAAAATATGAAATTTTTCAAAAAATATGAAATTTTTCAAAAAATTACAATTATTTATAAATTTTACGGGAAAAAAGATTAGGTTTTTAAAAGTAATATCAAGGTTGCAATTAAATTATCTATGATTTTTTCAAAACTACGGAAATATTGTCTAACACATTTTAAAAATAAAGCATTTCATCATTGGACGACTGTGCGTATGATTATTTTTTAATGCAATAACTTAACAAAATATTAAGTATACGCCTAGCAGAACATTATTATACATTTAAGCAAATTTGTAAAATCAAATTTTAGTTTTTTTGTAAAAATTTATAGTTTCGTGTTAAATTTTTTAATTGTTTTTGAAAAGAAACATATTTACGTTGGGAAAAATGTTTGTAGTTATTTAAGAAAAATCGAATGCTAAATCATATTTAAATGTCCGCAACAAATGTCTAGTGTAAAATTTGCAATATGTACCTATGTTTGTGTTTGAAACCTCGTATACAGGTCTCCTCAATATGAAATGCAACTACTAGAGGCAAACAAATTATGGCTGAATAAATGAAGAATGTTCGTTAGCAAGCTTTAGCTAACTGGTATTACCTCAATAATTTGAATATTTCAGCGACAATGAACGTGAGAATGTAACAGTAGCTTGGAGGAAAACAAAAACATCGAATTGAATATTGACACTAGTGAATTGTTTAGTTGTTTATTTTTATTGACAAGTGTAAATCTTGTTCACAAAAGAATTATTAAGCAAAAAAATGTAACAATGTTGAGTTAGACAAGAATATGACATATGACTAGACAGCTGACAAAAAACAGGTATAGAAATTCTGGAGTTTGAACTAAAAATTCACTATTTTTGAAAAAAAAAACACAAGATTTTACAAGAAAATATATTAGAAAACTAAGAAATAATGCACTCAAGATGATATAGAATTTTAATATTTTCGTAATAGTCGCTTTATTTAAAATTTTTTTGAAAAATTACAAACTTTTTACTCCATTGAAGTCTTTTACAAATAAAGTTATTTAAAAATCAAACTTTTGGTATATCAGATGACAAAAGTAGAAACGAAACTACTTGCATAAACTGATGGAAACCTGTAAAAATGGCAAAATGCTTAAACTCTACATAAATGGAGTTTGTGTCGCAACAGAAAATTTGCCACAAGGAAAAATGAAAAATGAATGAAAAACAAAAAATGAATGCATTTAACAAATATAAACAGGAATGTTACTTTTATTCTTGCACGAAATTTCGCAATATAACTGAAGTACTGACATAAATCTTAGTAAAAAGTTCAACTCAAAAATATATTCTGTTTTTCTGACTGCTTCGTATTCTGGTCTGAATCAGCAAATATTTTTCTTCCATTTGTTGTTTTAACAATACAGGAGAGTTGTGATACAAATTGCAGTTGTAAAGGAATAAAACAGCAGCCCACGAAATAAGATAAATAATAAAAAAATGGATATCATGCAAGAATATTGTATACGAAATTCTATATGTATAATACGTATTGCACAATAGGGCAAAAACGAAAAGATTTGTAAAAACACTTCTAAAATTTCTAAATATCGCATTGACTGCATCTTAAAGAAGAAGTATAATTTTAAATAAAAATTTATTTATAATTTCAAAGGCCAAAATGTTGTACAACATATTCTCATGCATTCCAATCTATTTGAGTTATGTTTGTATATATCAAATTGTCTAGAAACTTTATACTAACATATTTATTTAGGGACCATAGACATGATGGGCTTTGCATTGTGCGGTCTTATTATGCAAAATCCATCAATGATACTTGAGTAGCAGTAAGAGTAGTAATCATGAACATTCCTGTCTGCTTGCTACTGTTTTTCCTCGTCTATAATAATTCCATTTTCACATGAATGTACCAATTAATATGCAAAACGCTTTAAGATTTGCAGCGAGAGCATTTCATAGATGGAGCTGTAAAATACTAAGCAAGATGATTTTCTATTGAAATTTTCTGTATGTGTCATTTATATCAAAAATGACATATGCGAGAAAATTATACCCAGAGTAAAATTTCTCTAAAATAAATTTGTATTTGTACTTATTTGTCAATTTACGAGAGCTTTTCTGGAAACGAAACCAAATAGGACAAAGCTACAAATATTATAAAGGATAATAAAAAGCTATTTTAATTCTGCCATTTTGAAAGCAGGATATTAAATTACTAAAATTAAATTAATGATTTGGTAAAACCTAGAATAAAATAACTAAAACTAAATTATTTTGAAATTGAAATTAGAAATTTTGGAAAAATTTTCTTTTGCAACTAAGAAAATTTTCAAAAATTTCTTATTTAAATAACAAATTTTTGAAAAATTTCCTTTAAAAATAAGAAATTTTTGAAAAATTTCCTAGAAAAATAGGAACTTTTTGAAAAACTTCCTATAAAAATAAAACATGTTCTAAAAATTTTCTATATAAAGAGGAAATTTTCTATATAAAGAGGAAATAAGAAATTTTTTTAAAATTTCCTCTAAAATTAAGAAATTTTTGGAAAATTTTCTATAAAAATAGGACATTTGTAACAAATATCCTGTAAAATAAGAAATGTTTGAAAATTTCCCAATAAAAATAAGAAACTTTTGAAAAATCTTGAATAAAAATATGAAATTTTTAAAAAATTTCCCTATAAAATAAGTAATTTTTGAAAAAACTCCTATAAACATAAGAAACTTTTTCAATTAAGATAATTTTTTTTTTAATTTAAAACTTCTTATAAAGTAAAGAAACTTTTGAAAAATTTCTTACAAAAATATGAAATTTTTAAAAAATTTCTTATGAAAATAAAAAAAATTTTTTAAAATTTCCTACAAATGTAACAATTTTTTGAAAAATTTCCTATAAAACCAAGAAATTTTAGGAAATTTTCCTATAAAAATAAGAAATTTTTCAAAATTTCTTATAAATATAACAATTTTTTGAAAAATTTCCTACAAAATCAAGAAATTTTCGAAAAATTTCCTATAAAAACAAGAAATTTTACAAAAATTTTATATAAAAATAAGAAAATTTTGAAAATTTTTCCATAAAAATAAGAAATTTTTGAAAAGTTTCCAATACAAATACAAAATTTTTGAAAAATTTCTATATAACTATGAAAATTTTAAAAAATTTTCAATAAAAATTAAAAATTTTTGAAAAACTCCCTATAAAAGTAAGAAATTTTTAAAAAATTCCTATAAAAATAAGAAATTTTTGAAAAATTTATTAAAAAAATTTTGACAAATTTCTATGAAGAACATGAATTTTTAAAAAATTTCCTATAAAATAATGAAAAATTTTCTCACTCATTTTTGAAAAACTTCCTATAAAAATAAGAAATTTTTGAAAGATTTATAAAAAAATATGAAAATTATTTTATAAAAATACGAAAAATTTCCTTAAAAAATAACAAAATTTTAAAAATTTTTCTATAAAAATAAGAAATTTTTAAAAAATTTCCTATAAAAATAGGAAATTTAAAAAAAAAAATCCTATAAAAATAAGAAATTTTTGAAAAATTTTCTATAAAAATATTCTATATTTTATTTTCAAATATAAGAAATTTTTGAAAACAAGTTTTGGAAAATCTTCATAAAAAATATATGTATATAAATTTCGAAAAATTGTATAAAAAAAAGAAAATTTTTGCAAAATATTTTATAAAAATATGAAAAATTTTCTATAAAAATAAGAAATTTGTGAAAAATTTCCTATAAATGTAAGAAAGTTTTCTTATAAAAATTAGAAATATTTGAAAAATTTCCTACAAAAATATGAAATTTTTGAAGGGTTTCCTTTTTTTTAATTCCTATAAAAATAATTAATTAAAAAAAAAACTTCTATAAGAAGAAGAAATTCTTGAAAATTTTCCTGTAAAAATAAAAAAAATTTGAAAAATTTCCTATAAAAAAAAAGATATTTTGAAAAATTTCCTAAAAAAAATAAATTTTTTAAAAGATTCTTATTAAATTTTTTGAAAAATTTCCTATAAAAATATAAAATTTTTGAAAAACTTCATATAAAAATATGAAATTTTTAAAAATTTCCTATAAAACATATGAAGTTTTGAAAAATTTCCTACAAAATGATCAAAATAAATTTGTTTGTAAACCCTTAAATGTATCTCAAATAGGTAAATATAGAAATCTTTATAATTTTTCGATTGAGAAAATATCAAACTTTTATTTTTACTAAAAAAAAGCAAATATTCATTGGTATTGCTACTAACCAGTATAATTTTATTCATGTCTTATTAATATTTTTATTATCTCCTGCAATCAGGCCATTTAAAAATCGAATATTCATTTAAATTGTCAAACACACGAATATTTATTTGCTCACAAAATACAGCATATGCTGAATTCATTCAAAAATCCCGACTGCAAAATAAAATTAAATGAATGATACAAATAATCTATTTTATTTTGCTACGGAAACTGCAATTTATACTGGTATTGTGTGTGATTGCTTTTTATTTTATTTTTGAATACCTACGATATTTAATTTATTTTTCCTTTTTTGTACAATTTTTTTTATTATTCGTTTATAAAGCGTATTTGTAACTTAATTTGATTTGTAAAAGGTGCCCACAAAATTTTTCACTTCATTAACTGGAATCTTTTTGCTATAAAATATAATAAAAATTTTGCTATCACCTGTAAAAAGTATCCTTTTAATTAAATTGAATATATACTTGAACATATGATTGCTATTAATCAGATTTGAGTAAATATTTAAAATTTTAAATGGATATTAAAATCTAATTTTAAATCATCTATTTTTATGAAATAAAAAGAAACAGTTCAAGCATGTACATATGTATATAGGGTGCACCTTATTTCACAAAAACAAAATAAATCTCATCTTGACTTCCTAGAGAAATGTTTAACGTACTTTTTTGTTACGATAAATTTAACATAAGTTCCTTTTAACAGGCAAATACTCAAATAATGACCGAAATAAAAATGAAATTTTTGAAAATTTTCCTATCAAAATAGGAAATTTCAAAAAAAAAAAATAAAAAATATTTTAGAAGTTTGCAACAAAAACATGAAATTTTTTAAATTTGCCTTAAACATAAGAAATTTTTGAAACAATTCGAATAAAAATATGAAATTTTTGAAAAATTTCCTATAAAAATATGAAATTTTTGAAAAATTTTCTATAAAAATATGAAATTTTTGAAAAATTTCCTATAAAAATATGAAATTTTTGAAAAATTTCCTATAAAAATATGAAATTTTTGAAAAATTTCCTATAAAAATATGAAATTTTTGAAAAATTTTCTATAAAAATATGAAATTTTTGAAAAATTTCCTATAAAAATATGAAATTTTTGAAAATGTTCCTATAAAAATATGAAATTTTTGAAAATGTTCCTATAAAAATATGAAATTTTTAAAAAATTTAATAAAAAAATATGAAATTTTTGAAAGATTTCCTATAAAAATATGAAATTTTTGAAAAATTTTCTATAAAAAAATGAAATTTTTGAAAAATTTCCTATAAAAATATGAAATTTTTGAAAAAATATAAAAATATGAAATTCTTGAAAAATTTCCTATAAAAATATGAAATTCTTCAAAAATTACCTATAAAAATATGAAATTTTTGAAAAATTTCCTATAAAAATATGAAATTTTTGAAAAATTTCCTATAAAAATATGAAATTTTTGAAAAATTTCCTATAAAAATATGAAATTTTTGAAAAATTTCCTATAAAAATATGAAATTTTTGAAAAATTTCCTATAAAAATATGAAATTCTTGAAAAATTTCCTATAAAAATATGAAATTCTTCAAAAATTACCTATAAAAATATGAAATTTTTGAAAAATTTCCTATAAAAATATGAAATTTTTGAAAAATTTCCTATAAAAATATGAAATTTTTGAAAAATTTCCTATAAAAATATGAAATTTTTGAAAATGTTCCTATAAAAATAGGAAAATTTTGAAAATTTTTCTACAAAAATATGAAATTTTTGAAAATTTGTATATAGAATATTAAATTTTTGAAAAATTTCCTATAAAAATATGAAATTCTTGAAAAATTTCCTATAAAAATATGAAATTTTTGAAAATTTGTATATAGAATATTAAATTTTTGAAAAATTTCCTATAAAAATATGAAATTTTTGAAAAATTTCCTACAAAAATATGAAATTCTTTGAAAATTTCCTATAAAAATATGAAATTCTTGAAAAATTTCCTATAAAAAATTTTATATTTTTATTTTTTGAAAAACATCTTCTTAAAATAGGAAATTTTTTAAAAAATTCATATAAATATTTTTGAAAATTTCTTATAAAAATATGAAATTTTTGAAAAATTTAATAAAAATTATGTATAATTTTTGAAAAATTTCCTATCAAAGTAGGAAATTTTTACAAAATTTACTATAAAAATATGCAATTTTTGAAAAATTTCCCATAAAATATGAAATTTTCGAAAAATTTCCTATAAAATATGAAAAATTTCCTATAAAAAAATGAAATTTTTTAAAAATTTCCTGTAAAAATATGAAATTTTTTAAACATTTCCTATAAAAATATGAATTTTTTAAAGAAATTTCCTATAAAAATATGAAATTTTTTAAAAATTTCCTAAAAAATATGAAATTATTGAAAATTTTCCGATAAAAATATGAATTTTTTTAAAAATTTTTCAAAAAATATGAAATTTAAAAAATTTTTTTTTATTAAATTTCCTATAAAAATATGAAATTTTTGAAAATTTTCCGATAAAAGTATGAAATTTTTGAAGAATTTTTCATAAAAATATCAAATTTTTGAAAGATTTCCTACGAAAGTATGAAAAATTTCTTATAAAAATATATAATTTTTGAAAAATTTCCTATAAAAATATGAAATTTTTGAAAAACTTTTTATAAAAATATGAATCTTTTCTTATAAAAATACGAAATTAATGGAAGATTTCCAATAAAAATATGAAATTTTTGAAAGATTTCCTACAAAAATATGAAATTTTTGAAAAATTTCCTAAGAAAATATGAAATTTTTGAAGAATTTCCTATAAAAATATGTCATTTTTGAAAAATTTCCTATTAAAATATGAAATTTTTGAAAAATTTTCTATAAAATATAAAATTTTTTTAAATTTCTTATAAACATAAGAAATTTTTGAAAAATATGAAATTTTTGAACAATTTGCTGTAGAAATATTAAATTTCCTATAAAAATATTTCCAATTTTTCTAAAACAAGGTGCACCCTTATACACACACCCATATACATAGTTGGTTTCAAACATAATCCAATCTCGTTTTCAAAAATATAATTTCAAAATTGTTATTAAAACATTTTTGGTTAAATTAATGGTCATGTGGCTTATAAAATGTTCACAAAGAGATTTTACATTGAAACTAAAATAAACTAAAGCCAGGATAGAAATGTATTTATTTAGATTATAATTAAAAACCAGGATATAACAGGATATTGTAAAAGGATTTTAACACCAGAAAAGTTTGTTGGTTTGTAATATTTTTTGTTTTTTTTTACAAAACACAAAAATATTGCAATAAAGTTATATTTTGCTTTTATTTCAATTGTGAACAATTTATAATATGAATAGTTTATTTTGGGAAGATATTTACTACAGTCCAATTAAAATTGCTTTAAAGGCAGAGATTTGGATAAAGTCTATGGAAAATAAATTTTAAAAGTTGAAATCCTTTGATATGTTTTGCAATAAAAGATATTTGGTTTTTAAAAAATGTGAAATATAAAAGATTTAGTTTTTTAGAAAAAAATATTTAAAGTTATAATTATGAAATGCTTTGCTTTCCTATATGTACACAATCCTGTCAAAAAGGACTCTTTATCTGACAGCCTGTATAACTCCTTCCTTTTCTAGAAATAGTCAAATCAAATTTTCAACTTTTGTGAAAATAATTAATATCTGTTATCACAAGCAGTCAAGGATGCATCTAAGTAAATAGTTAAGATTCTTGAAGATGTCATTTTTATTAATTATTTTTGGTAAAAGCTTTAGTTGGCATGATAAAGTGCTTCCAAAAAATAAGCAAGAGCTGTTTATGCCATTAATAAAAATTCCATAAATAATAGTAACGTTCTTTACAACAAACTTACAACAATATTTTGTAGGAAAAGTTAAAGTTTTGCAAAAGTATAACAAACTACAATAGGTGTGTTCAACGAAAATTTATGACACATTTATATACTTGTAAAGAATAGACAATGGTTAGGTTCAAAATATGAAATTTTTAAAAAATTTGCTATAAAAATATAATCTTTAAAAAAAATTCCTATAAAAAATATGAAATTAAAAAAAAATCCTACAAAAATAAGAAATATTTCAAACATTTCCTAAATTTTATAGGAAATTTCTGCAAAATTTCCTATTAAAATATGAAGTATTTGAAAATTTCCTATCAAATTAAGAAGTTTTTGAAAAATTTCCTATAAAAATATAAAATAATTAAAAAATTTCGTATAAAAATATGAAATTTTTGAAAAATTTCCTATGAAAAAATGAAATTTTTGAAAAATTTCCTATGAAAATATGAAATTTTTGAAAAATTTCCTATCAAAATAGGAAATTTTTGAAAAATTTCCTATAAAAATATGAAATTTTTGAAAAATTTCCTATAAAAATATGAAATTTTTGAAAAATTTCCTATAAAAATATGAAATTTTTGAAAAATTTCCTATAAAAATATGAAATTTTTGAAAAATTTCCTATAAAAATATGAAATTTTTGAAAAATTTCCTATAAAAATATTAAATTTTTGAAAAATTTCCTATAAAAATATGAAATTTTTGAAAAATTTCCCATATAAATATGAAATTTTTGAAAAATTTCCTATTAAAATATGAAATTTTTGAAAAATTTCCTATAAAAATATGAAATTTTTGAAAAATTTCCTATAAAAATATGAAATTTTTGAAAAATTTCCTATAAAAATATGAAATTTTTGAAAAGTTTCCTATAAAAATATGAAATTTTTGAAAAATTTTCTATAAAAATATGAAATTTTTGAAAAATTTCCTATAAAAATATGAAATTTTTGAAAAATTTCCAATAAAAATATGAAATTTTTGAAAAATTTCCTATGAAAATATGAAATTTTTGAAAAATTTCCTATGAAAATATGAAATTTTTGAAAAATTTCCAATAAAAATATGCAATTTTTGAAAAATTTCTAATAAAAGTATGAAATTTAAAAAAAAAATTCCTATAAAAAATATCAATTTTTGAAATATTTCTTTTAAGAATATAAAATTTTGAAACATTTCTTTTTAAAATATGAAATCTTTGAACAATTTCCTAAAAAACATATGTAATTTGTGAAAAATTTTCTATAGAAAACGAAATTTTTGACAAATTTCCTATAGATCTAAAATTTTTTTTTTTAATTTTCTATAAACTACAAAATTTTTGAAAATTTCCTATAAAAATATGAAATTTTAAAATTTATTTTATAAATATAAAATTTTTGAGAAATTTCCAATAAAAATTAAATTTAAAAAAAAATCCTTTTAAAATATGATTTATTTTAATTTGATATAAAAATATTAAACTTTTGAAAACTTTCTTTAAAAGAACGAAATATTTGAAAAATTAACAATAAAAATGTGAAATTTTTAAAAAATTTCCCATAAAAAATATGAAATTTTTAATAAATTTCCTATAAAAAATATAAAATTTTTGAAAAATTTCCTATAAAAATATAAAATTTTTATAAAATCTCCTATAAAAATATGATTTTTTTGAAAAATTTTCTATAAAAATAGGAAATTTTTAAAATATTCCTATAAATCTAAAAATTTTTTGAAAAATTTTCTATAAATCTTTAAAATTTTTAAAAATTTCCTATAAAAATATGAAATTTTTAAATTTGTTTTAAAAATATAAAATTTTTGAGAAATTTCCAATAAAAATATAATATTTAAAAAAAATCCTTTTAAAATGTAAAATTTTTTCAAAATTTTATATAAAAATATGAAACTTTTAAAAAATTTCTTTAAAAATATGAAAAATTTATTTCAAAATATGAAAATTTTGCTGTAAAAAATTTTTAAAAAATTTGCTATAAAAATATGAAACTTTTAAAGAATTTCCTATAAAAATATGAAATTTTTGAAAAACTTCCTATAAAAATATAAAATATGAAAAATTTATTTCAAAATATGAAAATTTAGCTGTAAAAAATTTTTAAAAAATTTGCTATACAAATTTGAAATTTTAAAAAAATTTCTTATAAAAATATGAAATTTTTAAAAATTCCTATTTAAACATTTTATTAAATAAACATTCGTGTCTCATTTTGTAATAACATCTGTGATTCTAGTGCAATACACTTAGTATTGACTTAAAAACTCCTTAACCCATAATTCAATTTTTTTAATGAAAAATTCCTCGTAATTATGTACATGTATGTATGTAAATGCCAAAATTGCTTTGCATTTTAATTGACACATAAATAATTAACTTGAATTAATCTTAACATAGAAAATAACAACTTAACCAAAATCTGAAGGATTACTGCTACTCAAATGTCATGGATGGGTTTAGGACAATAAGAACATTTTACATAAAATGGAAATGTTAAATTACAAGTACTCAGAAGCATACATGACCCTATTACTGTTTTACTTACACACAGACACACACATAAACATATGTAAATACATGAAGATGCGAATGTTTTGGTTGTACTTACATGGAAAATGCATTTTGAAATATTGGAATATTAAGAGTAGAAATGACAGAGACATACTAACTTATTGTGATTTACATAAAACCATTAATAAAATGCATTAATTTCTACAAAGATACGCTCTCTGTACTCTAATCTACATATTGTAATTTATTATCCCTCCAATTATACAAGGATCTCTTATAGTAATGATTCATATGAAATGGCATGTCTTATAGTACAAGTGACAAAATTAAGATTTAGCCAAATATATATGAGCAAGTGGAAGTGGAAAGCTGAGTGCTAATGCCTTGTTTAGAGAAGTAACGCAAAATGTATAAAAGGAACATTACTACATAGATTGTCCTTAGGGCAAAACCCTTATTATAATAAGTAACTCCACTGACGAAGGCAAAACAGCAAATTTTGTGTGGAAGTACTAGTACCATCAATAATGAAAATTAAAAATTATTCTTACACATTGAAGTTGGAAAATCATAAAAATTTTCCATTTTTAAACAAAATTTTATGAAACTAAAAATAAAAAAAAAATTATAAAAAAAACCTTTGAAAATATAAATTTTTTATAAAAAAACCTACAAAAATGGGAAATTTTTATAAAATATCTTATAGATTTAGGAAATTTTTATAACATTTCCTATAAGAATAGGTTTTTTTTTTAAATTTCCTATAAAAATAGGAAATTTTTATCAAATTTCCTATAAAAATAGGAAATTTTTATTAAATTTCCTATAAATTTTATAAAAATTTCCTACAAATTTCCTATAAAAATAGGAAATTTTTATAAAATTTCCTATAAAAATAGGAAATTATTATAAAATTTCCTATAAAAACAGGAAATTTTTATAAAATTTCCTTTAAAAATAGTAAATTTTTATTAAATTTCCTATAAAAATAGGAAATTTTTATAAAATTTCCTATAAATTTCCTATAAAAATAGGAAATTTTTATAAAATTTCCTATAAAAATAGGAAATTTTTATAAAATTTCCTATAAAAATAGGAAATTTTTATAAAATTTCCTATAAAAATAGGAAATTTTTATAAAATTTCCTATAAAAATAGGAAATTTTTATTAAATTTCCTATAAATTTTATAAAAATTTCCTACAAATTTCCTATAAAAATAGGAAATTTTTATAAAATTTCCTATAAAAATAGGAAATTATTATAAAATTTCCTATAAAAACAGGAAATTTTTATAAAATTTCCTTTAAAAATAGTAAATTTTTATTAAATTTCCTATAAAAATAGGAAATTTTTATAAAATTTCCTATAAATTTCCTATAAAAATAGGAAATTTTTATAAAATTTCCTATAAAAATAGGAAATTTTTATAAAATTTCCTATAAAAATAGGAAATTTTTATAAAATTTCCTATAAAAATAGGAAATTTTTATCAAATTTCCTATAAAAATAGGAAATTTTTATCAAATTTCCTATAAAAATAGGAAATTTTTATTAAATTTCCTATAAATTTTATAAAAATTTCCTATAAAAATAGGAAATTTTTATAAAATTTCCTATAAAAATAGGAAATTATTATAAAATTTCCTATAAAAACAGGAAATTTTTATAAAATTTCCTGTTTTTATAGGAAAAATCCTATAAAAATCGGAAATTTTTAAAATTTCCTATAAAAATCGGAAATTTTTAAAATTTCCTATAAAAATCGGAAATTTTTAAAATTTCCTATAAAAATCGGAAATTTTTAAAATTTCCTATAAAAATCGGAAATTTTTAAAATTTCCTATAAAAATCGGAAATTTTTAAAATTTCCTATAAAAATCGGAAATTTTGAAAATTTTCTATAAAAATGGGAAATTTGGAAATATCCTATAAAAATAGGAAATTTTTAAAATTTCCTATAAAAATAGGAAATTTTTAAAATTTCCTATAAAAATAGGAAATTTTTAAAATTTCCTATAAAAATAGGAAATTTTTAAAATTTCCTATAAAAATAGGAAATTTTTAAAATTTCCTATAAAAATAGGAAATTTTTAAAATTTCCTATAAAAATAGGAAATTTTTAAAATTTCCTATAAAAATAGGAAATTTTTAAAATTTCCTATAAAAATAGGAAATTTTTAAAATTTCCTATAAAAATAGGAAATTTTTAAAATTTCCTATAAAAATAGGAAATTTTTAAAATTTAATATAAAAATAGGAAATTTTTAAAATTTCCTATAAAAAAAGGAAATTTTTAAAATTTCCTATAAAAATAGGAAATTTTAAAAATTTCCTATAAAAATAGGAAATTTTGAAAATGTCCTATAAAAATAGGAAATTTTTATAAAATTTCCTTTAAAAATAGGAAATTTTTATAAAATTTCCTATAAAAATATAAAATTTTCATAAAAATTCCAATTTAAATAGGAATGTTTTATAATATTTCCTATAAAAAGTAGGAAGTTTTCAAAATTTCCTTTAAAAAATAAGAAATTTTCAAAATTTTCTATAAAAAAAGGAAATTTTTAAAATTTCCTATAAAAATAGAAACTTTCCCGTATATCTTATAAAAATAGGAAATTTTTTAAAATTTCATTTAAAAAAAGGAAATTTTCAAAATTTCCTTTAAAGGTAGAAAATTTTTAAAATTTCCCATAAAATTTGAAAATTTTCAAAATTTCCTATAAAAATAGGAAATTTTCAAAATTTCCTATAAAAATAGGAAATTTTCAAAATTTCCTATAAAAATAGGAAATTTTCAAAATTTCCTATAAAATTTTGAAATTTTCAAAATTTCCTATAAAATTTTGAAATTTTCAAAATTTCCTATAAAATTGGGAAATTTTCAAAACTTCCTATAAAAATAAGGAATTTTAAAAATTTCCTACAAAAATAGAAAATTTTGAAAATTTCCTATAAAAATAGGAAATTTTGGGAATTTTAATTGCATTTATATAAATCCGTTTTCTTTTCATTCATTTGACATAAATATTTAATAAATACTCTCCTCCACCCTTAATTACATTTATTTTTATCTGTTTTCTATAAATTGTTCACTTTTTTTTGGATTTCATCGCTTTTTGTTTTATTCTTTAGAAAATTGTAGGGATTTACTTGTGGTGAAAAGACTACAAAACAGGATACATGTCATTGTGGTAAGTGGAAGGAGAGTGTATGTGTGACATTTTTTATGTGACATTTTTATTTAGATTTAAATTGAATGAGTACATGTGAGTTTTTCTATTGTATAACCCTTTAGATATCTAGATTCTTTTAATTTAAATGAAAATTTTCATAGATATTTTATTGCATTTAAATGGATGCTTTATTTCTATTCAACGACGATGTTCAACTAGATGACGAAAACAAAACTGTATATTTCCTTTTATACTTATTCATTTCGAAATTCTAAAGGATCTTTTTCACACGTTATTATTTGTGTTACTTTATGGTTTTATGTCTGCGAAGGTGTCTGCATTTGCCTGAGGTATTTTTGCTTCAAATCTGATTTCTAAGGATAATAAGATTTATGTATGTTTTAGAAATTTTCTATATGAATAATTTCATTTTTGTGTTCATTTTATTATTTCTTTAGAAAGGTTTTATGCTGTTGTCAATTGAATATTGTTCATTTGGAAATTTTAAATTAATTATCTTAACATGAGGAATTAATGTCATTGCATATGCTCAGGAGAGTCTTCAAGAACATAAAATATTTTGGGAGACCCCTAATTATAAGTAAAACTTTCAACCGATTTTAAGGTCTTGTCTCTCTGGAAAGCTCATTTACTTATCTGTACCAGCTGTTAAACACCTTTTTGAAAATATATTGTAAGTAGAAAAGTTTTTGAAAAATCTGAAGAAACAATTCGTTTCCCCATATATTTGGCATGACTAAACTTTGGCTTCAAGTCGGAACGCTTTCCCGATTTTACTTGGATTATTATGGTCAAATGTGAAAAATTGGGTGGTTCGTAAAATGACTTTCAATTTTTTGCACAATCTAATGTATGTACCCTATATTTAAAGATTTTCATATTAAAGATCATAAAAAACAATTTTTGTTATGAAATTTAAGTGATCACAGATTTTTCTTATTAAGACTCTAGCTACCCAAGTTAACCAGAAAATCGAATTCATAAATTTTATCATAAAAAATCCCAAATAATTTTATGTTTTAAATCCATAAAGCGAAAGTTCAAAAAATACGAATTTAATTTCAAAACTAAATCCACAAAAATAACTTGTACAAAGTAAAGAAAAAAAGGCAATGAATAAGGGCAAATATTATTACTTTCTCTACATAAAAGACCATTAGTTTTCACTCTATTTATTTGTTTGTTCATTGGACCAAGACTTATGACTTTTTATAGTTTCCTCTTGTACTTTGGCATCGATGAGTTTTTGAAATTGTTCTTAGTTTTGTTTTTTTTTTTTTTTTTTGTTAGGGATATAATGACTGAGAGTGTATTTGGTTATGTATTTGTGTAAGAATGTACAAAACTGTTATAGTTTTGTAATGACACTATTTTTTGTCTTTGGCCATAAAACTATTCTCACCATAAAATAAATAAACAATATGAATTTTATTGCCCTTTGTTGTGTTGTTTTGCTAGTAGTTTTTAAAATAGTTTGGACTATGATTTTTCTAATTTTCAAGTTTTGTTTTTGCTTGTGTTTATAATCTTTATGTGTTCATCTTTTTGTATTTGAAATTAAATATTTTCATAGGTTTTTATATTATCACTAAATACCAAAATGGTTTAAACTTCATATAATTAAAAATCATCTCTTGGATGCCTCCCTAAATTTGAAAATTTTGAAATACTTAGGAATTTCCTCTACTACTTTTTTATATAGTAAATCGAAAGTAAAAAAAATGTCGTTTATAAAATGCGAAAATGAAAGTATTTTCTATTTTTACTTAAACAATGAAGCTCTATTTATTTCTATATTTATTTCTTGTGTTAGGCTCTAGATTGTCTAACCTCATTTCTTGACTCCACGGAGTCTGCCAAATTCACTACAAATACATTTTTTTTTTGACTTTCTTTCTTATTTTGCTGAAACAATCACGATTTATCAAATTAGAATTTAGCACAAAACGACTATAAAAACATTAAAATCATGAATTGTTTATTGTCTACAATTTCTCTTAGTACCTTCAGCTACACGAAAATTTTCCACTTTTGTAAAATAAGTAACAAAGACTTTGCTTTCCCTTGATGTTATTTTCTTTTGGTTGTCGTTCTTTTATTCAATTACAAGGACTATGAACATGTACTTATTTGTACCTAGGCTGATGTCCCTTAAGGGGGGCGTTTAACTTCGTTATTTGCTTCTGTTTTATAGCTGCATGCGGGTAATGGTAATTGAGATCATGTTTTAACAATTTACACGGTTTCAATTTGTTGTAAATGTTCTTTTGCAAATTGCTTTTAACTGAAGTTTTGTGTCTTTTTAAAGTTGTAAGATAGTAATTTGGAAAGATGCTTTAATAAGTGAAAGTATGAAATTTTAATACTATTTTTGATACACATTACTTTTTGAAAAAGTAAATTATTGTTAGCTGCTCTAATTGCTTCATATATACCTCCTACACTCTGGCGTATACATTATAAATATATTAAATGCATTATGATATATTAATCATACGCACATTTTTTTTCTCATAATGAGTGTTTGAACAAAATTCGATCTCATAACCGGGTATACACTAGTCGGCAGAATTGTTTTGACATACCAGCTGTTTTTCTTCTTTTTCTATTTCCGGTCCTATGCAATTAAAAAAATAAATTACAAATAGTAAAAATAGTAAAAAATATTGCAATTTATTAGAAAACAAAAGACCTTTCATATTTTAAAAGTTTTGTATAATTTGTTTTAATTGAAACTAAAAAAAGGAAATTTTAGGATGTGGCATAAGTATTTTGTCATATTTTTACAGACCATATTTAAAAAAATTGGGAGCTTCAAGGTCAACAAAAATTAATAATAATTATTTAAATTAATCAAAAATATATTCTCCTTTAGCATTTAAAATGATTTGGTGGAGGTTCGGAACAGAATCCACCAAGAACTGCAGAAACTCCATTGAAATCTCTTTCCAAGCATTTACGACCTCAATAACCATTTGATCACTTGTTCTTGTCAAATCCGCAGATCTGTTTTGCTTTCTGTATGACTACACATTTTCAATCACATAAAAAACTAGACTTTGGGGAAGCCAATCCAGAGTTTTGAACACCAGCCTCTGTTACAAATTTTGTGATCAACTTGCTCTTATGACATGGAGCGTTGTCCTTCCCCAAAGTCTAGTTTTTTATGTGATTGAAAATGTGTAGTCATACAGAAAGCAAAACAGATCTGCGGATTTGACAAGAACAAATGATCAAATGGTTATTGAGATCGTAAATGCGTAGAAAGAGATTTCAATGGAGTTTATGCAGTTCTTGGTGGATTCTGTTCCGAACCTCCACCAAATCATTTAAAATGCTAAAGGAGAATATATTTTTGATTAATTTAAATCATTATTATTAATTTTTGTTGACCTTGAAGATCCCAATTTTTCTAAATACGCTCTGTAAAAATATGACAAAATACTTATGCCACATCCTAAAATTTACTTTTTTAGTTTCAATTAAAAAAAATTAGACAAAACTTTTAAAATATGAAAGGTCTTTTGTTTTCTAATAAATTACAATATTTTTTACTATTGTCAATAGGTCTATTCGTTTACTTTCCAGTAAAAGTCCAGTAAGCTGAGTATTTACTGAGTAAATGAACGAATTTACTCTCACCAAATCATTTGTACAAGAAAAGTAAACGAACAGAAAATTTGTAAAAATCCAGTAAGAAAATCAAAACAATAAGAAAAAAACAATACAAAAGACAATAAATAAATAAAAAATGACCTAAGCTTTTAATTTTTAATTAGTTATATACTTTTTAACTTTAATTTAGTTAATTTTATTTCTTTTACTTAAAATTTTTAACTTAATAAAAACTGCGGCAAATTTTCAACTGCCTGTTTTTGTTTTGTTTACGTTTTTTATTCATGTTGTTGTTGTTACTGAACTTTTACAAGCAAAAAATTTCCCCGTAACATTTTGCAAATACTCAGCAAATAAACTGTCACTTTTTCTCAAAAATTCTCTCTGTTTACATTTCCCCTCTTACTGAGTTTTGGGTAAACGAACGACTTTCCGTAATATTTTGTAATATTTTGTAATAATTTGTACAAATTTTAACGTAAACGAATGAATCTAATATTTATACCCTTCACCACCTTAGGTGGAAAGGGTATTATAAGTTTGTGCTGATGTTTGTAACGCATAGAAATATTTGTCTTAGACCCTTCTCTCTTTTAGTATACCAATAGACTTAGAATCACTTTCTGAGTCGATTTAGCGATGTCCGTCCGTCCGTCCGTCCGTCTGCCTGGCTGGACGGCTGGCTCGCCGGCTGGCTGGCTGGACCCCCATGTAAACCTTGTAATCAAACTACAGGTCGCAATTCTAAAGATAATTTGATGAAATTTGGCACAGATAATTTTTTTCATAATGGGACCATGGCTATTGAATTTGGTCAAAATCGGTCTATTATGTATGGTACCTCCCATAGGTCCCACTTCCCGGAATTGCTATATTGGCCACAAATATCAATATTTTTTCATGAAATTTAAAACAGATACTGCTTATGTAAACTTAAATCACTGTAGCAAATCTCGTTGAAATCGGTCCACATTTGACCATAGCTCCCATACAAAATTAACATTAATTAAATAAATGAGACAAAAATCACTAAAACGCTCGTAAATCTAAAGATAATGAAAATTTTGAGTTTTTTTTTTTTGCATACATAATTTTTGTAACAACTGTAATCAATTTGCCAAATTTCGAGATAATCGGTCCACATTTGACCGTAGCTCTCATATAAGTCCAAATGACGGAAACAGGTTGAATATATACGTTTTGAGAAAATGTTTGTATGATGGCAAAATTTAGCAAATATTTGTCTTTATACAGGAAAAATAACACCTTTGACCTTAGTGGTGAAGGGTATCGTATGGTCGGCTTGACCGACTATAGCGCTTTCTTACTTGTTTTAATTTATTTTTTTAATTGCATAGGACAGAAATAAAACAACAAGAAAAACAACAGGTTGTCAAAATAATTCTGCCGACTAGTGTAGTTTTACATTAATAAGTTCCTAAATACTTTTCGTTGTGCTTAGTATGTAGTTAGGCCAAACACGTCGATAACAATACGGCAGGTCCATATATTTTGTTAGAAGTTCTTAATGCATCCTCCGATTTCGATTTTAGATATAACAAGTAAGAAAGTGCTATAGTAGGTCAAGCCGGACCATACGATACCCTTTACCACTAAGTTCAAAGGTGTTCTTTTTCCTGTATAAAAACAAATATTTTCTAAATTTTGCCATCATACAAACATTATCTCAAAACTTATATATTTAAGCTTATTCCTTCATTTGGACTTATATGAGAGCTAGGGTCAAATGTGGACCGATTATCTTGAAATTTGGCAAATTGATTACAGTTGTTACATATGTTATGTATGCAAAAAATAAACTTAAAATTTTCATTCTCTTCATTTAGTGCGTTTTGACAAAAGATTGGGCCGATTTCAATAAAATTTAGTACAGTGATTCATGTTTACATAAGCAGTATTTGTTTTCAATTTCATGAAAAACAAGTAAGAAAGTGCTATAGTGGGTGAAGCCCGACCATACAATACCCTTCACCACTAAAGTCAAAGGTGTTCTTTTTCCTGTATAAAGACAAATATTTGATAAATTTTGCCATCATACAAACATATTCCCAAAACCTATAAATTTAAGATGTTTCCGCCATTTGGACTTATATGAGAGCTAGGGTCAAATATTTACCGATTATTTCGAAACTTAGCAAATTGATTATAGATGTTATGCAAAAAATAAACTTAAAATTCTCATTATCTTCGGATTTACGAGCGTTTTAGTGAATTTTGTCTCATTTAGTGCGTTTTGAGAAAAGATTTTGTATGGGCGCTATGGTCAAATGTGGACCGATTTCAACGAAATTTAGTACAGTGATTTGAGTTTACATAAGCAGTATTTTTTTTAAATTTCATGGAAAAATATCGATTTTTGTGTCCAATATATCAATTCCGGGAAGTGGGACCTATGGGAGATACCATAAATAATGGACGGATTTTGACGAATTTCAATAGCCATGGTCCCATTATCAAAAAAATGATCTGTGCCAAATTTCATCAAATTATCTTTAGAATTGCGACCTGTAGTTTGATTACAAGGTTTTCATGAGGGTCCAGCCAGCCAAACGGACGTACGGACGGACGGACGGACATCGCTTATTCGACTTAGAAAGTGATTCTAAGCCTATTGGTATACTAAAAGATGGGTCTAAGACAAATATTTCTATGCGTTACATACATCAGCATAAACTTATAATACCCTTTCCACCTATGGTGGTGAAGGATATAAATATTGATATTTGTGGCCAATATATCAATTCCGGGAAGTGGGACCTATGGGAGATACCACAAATAATGGACCAATTTTGACGAATTTGAATGTCCCAATAAAAATGATATGTGCCAAATTTTATAAAATTATCTTTAGAATTACGACCTGTACTTTGATTACATAGTTTACATGGGGGTTCAGCCAGCCGTCCAGCCAGACGGACAGCCTGACATCGTATAAAGTGATTCTAAGACAAATATTTCTATGCGTTACATACATCATCACAAACTTATAATACCCTCTTCATGGTGGTGAAGGGTGTAAAAAGGGGATGTTATATATGTAAGAACTATAGCCTAATGTTGATCGATTGTCACAAATGAATATGCTTTATATTCATGCAAAATTTTGTGGCCATATCTGTCATAGTTTATAATTAACTGGTGTTCGTGGTATTTAAGTGTTTTGCGGGAGTTGTTTTTATATGAAAGATATTGTCAAATATGGATTGATTCCTATAAAATTTGTTATACTAACCAATAGTTGCATAGAACTTTTCTGTTTCAAATTAAGTTGTCATATCTATTGCAATTGGATTCAATTTATCAGGATTATTTTGATTCCCGAGGTGGGGTTATATGGGACCTCTAACTAAATGTGAACCGATTTCGACCATTTTCAATATACAATTTTTTCAAGATATCGAAAATACTTCTGTTAAATGTTGTTCTTCAAGCACTTTTTGTTAAGGCTCTGTCACGCTATGATTTGACGGACAGACGGACAGAAACCCCCTTTCTATTTAGTATTTTTGTGTTTCCGTAAGTGTTTATGTGGGAGCTATGGTCAAATGGTGACCGATTGCAAAAAATGCAAACTGGCTTGCATTGACATAAGACTTCCTTGTGCTAAATTTAGTGGCCATAGCTATTATAGTTTTGGTATTCAAGTGCATTTTAGGTTTAATTTAGGCTGTTTCCGTAAGTGTTTTGTATGAAAGCTAGGGTTAAAAGTGAACCGATTTCGATGAAATTTTATATGCTGCCGAGTGCTTATGTAAAACTTATATACACCAATTATCATATCTGTTATAATTTGTTATTTATTAGCAAACAAGCGATTAGCCTGGGTGAGGTTATACGGAAGGTATGATCAAATGTAAACCGATTTCGCCCAAATTAAGAATATCTTTGCTAAGTTTCAGTTACCTACCTCCTGTTGTTTAGGCCCTATCGTGCTTTTAAAAGACAGACCGACAGACAGAAGGACAGACAGACAGACAGACAAACAGACAGGCAGACCGACAGACAGACAGACAGACAGACAGACAGACAGACAGACAGACTGACTGACTGACTGACTGACTGACTGACTGACTGACTGACTGACTGACTGACTGACTGACTGACAGACAGACAGACAGACAGACAGACAGACAGACAGACAGACAGACAGACAGACAGACAGACAGACAGACAGACAGACAGACAGACAGTCAGACAGACAGACAGACAGACAGACAGACAGACAGACAGACAGACAGACAAACAGACATACAAACAGACAGACAGACAGACAAACATACATACAGACAGACAGAAAAACAGACAGACAGACAGACAGACAGACAGAAAGACAAGGCAGGCAGACAGACATAAGAAAATTACAAACTGAATAAAAATCTCAAATTGTGTCGCTCAATCAAAGTCAAAACTTTTTACATTCGGGGACAGACAGACAGAAAGACAGACAGAAAGACAAGGCAGACAGACAGACAGACAGACAGACAGACAGACAGATAGATAGACAGACAGACAGACAGACAGACAGACAGACAGACAGACAGACAGACAAGCAGACAGACAGCCCGACAGACAGACAGACAAACAGACAAACAGACAAGCAGACAAGCAGACAGAAAGACAGACAGACAGATAGATAGATACACAGACAGGCAGACAGACAGACAGACAGACAGACAGACAGACAGACAGACAGACAGACAGACAGACAGACAGACAGACAGACAGACAGACAGACAGACAGACAGACAGACAGATAGATAGATACACAGACAGGCAGACAGACAGACAGACAGACAGATATAGTATAGTATCTAGCTCTATTGACTCAATGGAGCATCGTCGTAATAGGGATTGTATCGCTCTGTATATCGCTACTGTAATGGCATATGTTTTGAAGAATTTAGGAATATTATTTTAAAAAACTGCATATATTTGCCAGATTAGATGTCATCCTCTTAATGCAAGTGCGGAAGTTAACTCAAGAACTTCTTAGACATTGCATGTTTTCTACTCTGTCCTAGAATATGACTTATAATATCTTAAGGTGTGTTTTAGTCTTGAACTATATCTATGGCAATTTCTTAGATTATCTCTTAGTTGACATAAGTGTATTGATAGTAAGTATAGAAATAGTTAATTAATAGTATTCGAGCTAATGTTACTAGTACCACTATTAATACTACCAATAGAACTAGTATTAATGGAAGTTTTTAAGTCTTAAACTTATTGTATAGCACTAGTATTTGTAATAGTTTAAGGGCTTACGTTAGTACTAGTATTAACACCACCATTGGATCTTGTGTTGGTACTAGTATTAGTATTACGAATAGTTTTAGTATTAGTGCTAGTAATACTTTTAGTATTAGAACAAGTGTTATTTGTAGTATATTTACAAGCATTATTTCTAGTTTTGATACTAGTAATAATATTTTGTAAGTATAAGTGCCAACATTAGTATTGATATTTGTATTAGTCCAATCTATCACTTCAAAATCTTTGTAACTTAAAAATATCTAAAGTCTAATGCTTGTTATCATTTCCTCTGAACCCTTCATATATGACCTCTATTTGCTGTCTTCTTTAGAGCTTCTACTTTTAAAGTCTACAAATTCTATACTAACTTTTTAAATATTTCATACTATGAGAATCCTTAACACAATGATAATAGTCCTTTGTGCAAAGTATTCTTATAACATGAAACAACGCAAAAACCTGCACAAATATTTAATATCAAACCAGCACAAGGATATTGTGAAAAAGAGAGCAAAGGTATTTTAACTAATAAACATGGAGTTGATGATGACTGAAATATGCGTAAAGTAAAGATTTCAGCAAAAGATTATCTACATGACATAAACAAGCATTAAGACAAGGTTAAAACTATCACTGAAATCTAGAGAATATTTGAAGCGTTACTAAGCCAACATTTACATACAAAAGCCAATAAAATAATATTATAAAAAGAAAATTTTGAAAAAGGATACATAAATAAGGAATATCAGAGCAAAGACAATATAACATAAAAATATTGCACTCCATAGATTTTTTTCTGTTAAATGTGAAATTAAAGTAGATAAAAAACAATGAAAAACACATAAACACTCAAACAAATATACAGTTGATTTCATGAGCACATTTGTGTGCCTTAGCTTTCTCTCATTGGATAATAGTCTTCTTTAGTTGTTTCCGAATAAGAGTAAAAACGCTATATTCTCATTTTTATGGGATTTCTCAAAACGACCATACGGCAAATCAGTGTATGAAAATTAAACATCTTAATATTATGGAGTCTTAATAAAAATAAATCTAAGTACTTTTTGAATTAAAAAATCTTGAAAATTTAATTAAAAATCATGAACTAAATTTCATGTAAACATTTAGAACATTCTTAAAGTTCAAAATTTCCTACTTAATGTTAATAAAAATGTTTCTTTTAATTTTTCTTCGCATATAAATTTATTTCTCCTTTACATCCCAACTTGACCTCTCTTATCTACACATCTTAAACAGATTGTTGTGAAAAAATTTATTATGTAAATTTATGACGCCTAAAATTAGACTACACATTTTAATAATTTTCAGTGCCGCCGAAAATCCTGCCAATTACAGTTGTTTGCTGCTGATTATTGCTTGTTTGTTCTTTAACAAATTTGGTGAAATGTATAAAATTGTTTGTTCTTTTAAATTTGTTATATAATCTTTAAAAAAATCCGGCTGGTCGTTTTCAGTATAATTTATTTTTGAATTTATTGGTTGCTTTATTAAATTTCGGGATATATTTCCTTATCATATTTTCTGGTTTTGCTTTTACTTAGAAAGTATACAATTTCTTTTAATTTCGTGTGTAAATAAAAAGTGAAAAACTAAGGAATAATCACGAATTGTTGACCTAAACCCAGTTCAATTATTTCTTTATAAGTTAAGGTAGAAACACAATGGGGAAGAATGACTAATTTCGTCCAGCACGACGAATTCGGCTTTGAAAATTCGTCTTGTAAATTCGTATATTGAACACATTTGGGACCAATAAACGTTGTTGACGCCATTTTTGTTGATTTTGTATTTGCACAAATTACTTACACTTTCGGATATATCGCGCACTCACAAAATTTGCAATTTTTGTATTTTATTCTTTTATTATTACACATGATTTTTACATTTAAATAATTTAATTTGAAATAAATATTTTTTGTTTACATTTTATAAGGTGACCATATTTAATAATAACACATATAATTTCTAATATTTTACAACAGAAATAGAAATACAGCCACTCTAATCCAGTTTGGTCGTCGTTCGTCTGCGTATGGAATAGAAATAAACCTATCGCACTGTTCGTACGCATCAATTGTGAGCACACTCATATAAGCCCATATGTTATATTTCTAATGACGAATATTCGTTCCAAAAAATTAGTCGTTCGTTCCAATTGTGTTTCATACTTTAATCATAAGTATTTTTTATTGTAATAAAAACTTTTTACTGATTTTTTATTGTAAAGTACTTTTAATTTACATCGTTAAACAATATCTTAAATATATCTGAATTTAATAAAGATATCTAAAAGTATAAAGAAGATAATGTGGGAGGGATACTTTGTCCTTTTCCTTTAAATAGTGAATGGTGTTAATAGCAGCAACAATGTCAAGAATATAAATTTTACACAGAAGAACAACTGTCAGCAAACATAATAATGTATTCAAGTAAATTTTGCTAACTAAACATTTTCAGCCCTTTTCCAGCAATTTAACCTCAATCGACAAAGAAAAATTGCGACTTAGGGTAAAATGGGAAAATATGGCTCGTTAACCCTTTAACAAACTGTGAACTAAATAAAAGGCAAACGACATCATTTAGGGTAAAATGGGAAAATATGGCTCGTTAACCCTTTAACAAACTGTGAACTAAATAAAAGGCAAACGACATCATTTTTTTGAGCGAATATTGAACATCAAACGAATCCACTTAATGTCATCCAAACATTATTGACTTTGTCATCATTAGTAGTTACAAGTTTAAAAGTAATAAGGGAAATCCCTTGAGCTCATTATAGTATGTTTTCGCTAAAATCATTATGTTTGTCAGAGAGATTTGAGCTAATAAATTATAAAAATCTTTCAGTTTGAAAATACTTCTGCTATAATTACTAAAGCTTATAGACATAGAGTATTATCTGTATTTACAAGCTAATTAACCAAAAGCTTGACTCCATATCAAATTGTTACCATTGTTACCATTAATTCTTCCTTTTACTGTATTACTAATTTAAATAATTTCATTTCATATTTTAAATTTTTTTAGTTATTTTTTTTTTATTGCGATAAAAATCCCTCATTTAACTCCTAGTTAACAGTTTTGCTATTACCGCAATTACTGTTATAGGTACGGTCACGACTTTTCCTTTTCAGGTCATTTCCAAATGCCATAAAATTAAATACTCAGTTCTCCCTATTATAAGAGTCATTCGTTGTGATTTGCTACCATATTAAAGGTTGTAATGTTTTAAAACTGCCAGCAATGCTGAACAATATATTGTGGCTTATTAATGTGGTTCAGATGCTGTTGACCCTTCTTCTATTCAATTGATTTTAATGTAAGAAGAATATATGTATTTAACAGATAGCACTTCGTTCCCCTTAACTATTTAAAAAATGTATGAGTACAATAATTTGTTACCAATTTTGTAAAGTAAAAATTTTCAATTTAAAATTTTTCTATAGAAAATTTTCGATATAAAATTTTTTTATAGAAAATTTTCGATATAAAATTTTTTTATAGAAAATTTTCGATATAAAATTTTTCTATAGAAAATTTTCGATATAAAATTTTTCTATAGAAAATTTTCGATATAAAATTTTTCTGTATAAAATTTTCGATATAAATTTTTTCTATAGAAAATTTTCGATATAAAATTTTCGATATAAAATTTTTCTATAGAAAAATTTCGATCTAAAATTTTTCTATAGAAAAATTTCGATCTAAAATTTTTCTATAGAAAAATTTCGATCTAAAATTTTTCTATAGAAAAATTTCGATCTAAAATTTTTCTATAGAAAAATTTCGATCTAAAATTTTTCTATAGAAAAATTTCGATATAAAATTTTTCTATAGAAAAATTTCGATTTAAAATTTTTCTATAGAAAAATTTCGATCTAAAATTTTTCTATAGAAAAATTTCGATCTAAAATTTTTCTATAGAAAAATTTCGATCTAAAATTTTTCTATAGAAAAATTTCGATCTAAAATTTTTCTATAGAAAAATTTCGATCTAAAATTTTTCTATAGAAAAATTTCGATACAAAATTTTTCTATAAAAAATTTTCGATACAAAATTTTTCTATAGAAAATTTTCGATACAAAATTTTTCTATAGAAAATTTTCGATACAAAATTTTTCTATAGAAAATTTTCGATCTAAAATTTTTCTATAGAAAAATTTCGATACAAAATTTTTCTATAAAAAATTTTCGATACAAAATTTTTCTATAGAAAATTTTCGATACAAAATTTTTCTATAGAAAATTTTCGATACAAAATTTTTCTATAGAAAATTTTCGATACAAAATTTTTCTATAGAAAATTTTCGATACAAAATTTTTCTATAGAAAATTTTCGATACAAAATTTTTCTATAGAAAATTTTCGATACAAAATTTTTCTATAGAAAATTTTCGATACAAAATTTTTCTATAGAAAATTTTCGATACAAAATTTTTCTATAGAAAATTTTCGATACAAAATTTTTCTATAGAAAATTTTCGATACAAAATTTTTCTATAGAAAATTTTTGATACAAAATTTTTCTATAGAAAATTTTCGATACAAAATTTTTCTATAGAAAATTTTCGATATAAAATTTTTCTATAGAAAATTTTCGATATAAAATTTTTCTATAGAAAATTTTCGATATAAAATTTTTCTATAGAAAATTTTCGATATAAAATTTTTCTATAGAAAATTTTCGATATAAAATTTTTCTATAGAAAATTTTCGATATAAAATTTTTCTATAGAAAATTTTCGATATTAAATTTTTCTATAGAAAATTTTCGATATAAAATTTTTCTATAGAAAATTTTCGATATAAAATTATTGAAATAAAATTTTTCTATAGAAAATTTTCGATATAAAATTTTTCTATAGAAAATTTTCCTTATAAATTTTTTCTATAGAAAATTTTCGATATAAAATTTTTCTGTATAAAATTTTCGATATAAAATTTTTCTATAAAAAATTTTCGATTTAAAATTTTCTATAGAAAAATTTTGATATTAAATTTTTCGAAAGAAAAATTTCGATATTAAATTTTTCTATAGAAAATTCTAGATACAAAATTTTTCTATAGAAAGTTATCAATATAAAATTTTTCTATAGAAAATTTTCGATATAAAATTTTTCTATAAAAATTTTTCGATATAAAATTATTGAAATAAAATTTTTCTATAGAAAATTTTCGATATAAAATTTTTCTATAGAAAATTTTCGATATAAATTTTTCTGTAGAAAATTTTCGATATAAAATTTTTCTGTAAAAAATTTTCGATATAAAATTTTTCTGTAAAAAATTTTCGATGTAAAATTTTCTATAGAAAATTTTCGGTATAAAATTTTTCTAAAGAAAATTTTCGATATAAAATTTTTCTTTAGAAAATTGTCGATATGAAATTTTTCTATAAAAAATTTTTGATATAAAATTTTTCTATAGAAAATTTTCAATATAAAATTTTTCTATAGAAAATTTTCGATATAAAATTTTTCTATCGAACATTTTCGATATAAAATTTTTCTATCGAAAATTTTCAGTATAAAATTTTTCTATAGAAAATTTTCGATATAAAATTTTTCTATAAAAATTTTTTGATATAAAATTACTGAAATAAAATTTTTCTATAGAAAATTTTCAATATAAAATTTTTCTATGGAAAATTATTGATATAAAGTTTTTCTATAGAAAATTTTCGATATAAAATTTTTCTATAGAAAATTTTCGATATAAAATTTTTCCATAGAAAATTTACGATATAAAAATTTTCCAAAAAGAAGTGTATTTGCATTTGATCCCAAACCTGTTACATTTATTTATTAATGTAACAGATCAATTTATTGATAAAAAGCCAAAAAATGTTTGCGGAGAAACCAAACCAAACCAAACCAATTTTCTATAGAAATTTTTCGATACAAAATTTGTCTATAGAAAATTTTGGATGCAAAATTTTTCTATAGAAAATTTTGGATACAAAATTTTTCTATCGAAAATTTTCGATACAAAATTTTTCTATCGAAATTTTTCGATATAAAATTTTTTGATATAGAATTATTGATATAAAATTTTTCTATATAAAATTTTTAAAATAAAATTTTTCTATAGAAAATTTTCGATATAAAATTTTTCTGTAAACCTTTTTTTGGTATAAAATTTTTCCATAGAAATTTTTCGATCCAAAATTTTACTGTAGAGGTTTTTCGATATAAAAGTTTTCTATAGAAAATTTTTAATACAAAATTTTTCTATAGAATTTTTTTTTTTAATTTCTAATTTTGTAATTTATTTTTTCTACAGACTTCTAACAACACTCTCGTACATATATATATCTCTTGTCTCAACTATCTATTTCAACAAGCTGCGAATTTGAATTTTCATTCTGGCCAATATCGATCAATCACTTTGTCGAACACAAGCTGACTATGTTGCTGTCAAATGAAAAAAAAAATGAAAAGAAACAAAAAGTGTTTCAAAAATTTCAAACTTTTTTTAAAGAAAACAAAGAATCAAAAGATAACAAAAAAATTTTCCATACAACAGAAGCTTTGTGGAAAAAAATGTTTAGTATCACAGTAAAAATGGAAAATACGAGTATATTTCTTTGCTAAAAATTTCTCTTAAGTTTTTAATCTATTTTTTCAATAGTTTTGTAGTATTTTTCACTTTTTTTTTTGCAACAAACTAAAGCATTAATCTCAAATCTATTGTAAATTGATCGGCTTTGTGGAAAATTTTGTTTCCCTGTAGATTTATTGTAAAGTGTTTGTATGTAAATGTATGTGTGTATGTATGTATATATGTATGTCTGTGTTTCTGTGGCCTTTGCTGACCAACTGAAAACTCATCTGGCCAATAAACAACCTGAAAATCTGGCCTTTATAACATGTTAACAGAGTTTCATGCAAAGTTCCTTAAAAATACGACTGACTATAACAGAGTAAGAATAATGTTGGTATTAAATTTAAAGGATTTTTTTATTTTTGTTATGGTGTGAAAAAAGTATGTAAAAAAATTGGGTCATTTGGGGTTTAAGTTGAGGTTTTCTTTAATATAAAATGTTTTTCTTTATTATAGTTTTTTTAATAAATGCTTCAATTCAAAAAGTTCAAAAAACTAAAGGTTAAAGTACAAAGTTTAAATTAGAAGTATACAAAAGGAAAATATCTTGAATCTAAAAGTAGGATATAAATATATTATTTAAAAGTCATCTTAAGTTTGATCTTCTTCGAGTAGTCGAAGTTTATGTGAAAAAAGTGTGATTCATAACTTTTCTTCATAAAACCCTCTATAATTTCAATAATTCTTTTTAAGCAGTAAAAGATTTTTAGACAATTTTTTTTATTTGTGTTCAAATAACTAGGATATATGTGACCCGGTCTATGAAACAAAATTCCGAAAAAAATAGCTAGAAATTTCGAAAAATTTCAAGAAATTAGCTTATTTTTCGAAATTTTTTTTTTGAGTCATAAGTCACCTTTTCATAGACCGGGTCACATATAGAAATTTGACAGAAACGTTTGCAGGTATTTGACGACTTAAGATTTTTTAAAGGAATCTGAATGGTTCCAAGGGACAGAGAGGGCTTCTGATATACTTTTCATTATTTCGTATTATTACAATAGACCTTATAGTCTTTGTGTGTCTGTACTAACCTTAATACTTGAGAGGTGCAATAAATTTGAATTATTTTTATATGTCTGTACGTTTAAATATCAATAAAATCACTTATCTTTATATTTTGCTCTAGACAAAACTAATACAAAAGCAAAGCAAAAATTTCCACTTAACCTCATTTTAAAAAAGTTTTATTTTTAATGTTGCAAATTTGTTTTACTTTTCCAATTTTATTAATGTTGATAACAGCATTTCGAAATTTTCATTTTCCTCTCTGTTTATTGTATTGCAATAAACAAGATGAAAAGCTGCAAATAATTTGCATCTTGTAACTTTTTTCATTTGCATCAAACTTTTGTTGGCAAAAAGTTTTTGATATTCACTTTTTTGATTTCCGCTGCTATTGAGTGTTTAATGAATTGAGATATTTTGAATATAACAAAAAATTCTGTGAACCAAAATAGTTTTTTTATATTGATAAATAGTTTTGTTTTTGGTAATAAAAATCATTGGAAAATAACACTTTATGTAGGAAAGTAAAAGTGTATAAAGAAAAGAAATTTTGAAGGTATTAATTTAGTCCTTGGTAAAACAAAAATGATTTATTCATTAAAAATCTTTAAAATATTTATGATAAATATAAGTCTTGTTGAGTATAATAAAATCGATAAAACTTGTAGAAATGTCCACATGTTTTTGTTGTTTTACGTTTTTAAATGCTTTAATGTCCTTGATTATATCTGTGGCTTGGCGCTAAAAGGGCCAATGTGAAAAAACTAGTTTTGAGAAAATTTGATTTAAAGTTTTTATTTTCCATATAATTTCATAGTAAAAAACCCTGTTGGCTGTTGAAGCCAAATTAAAGAGGCTAAGAAGGGAATCTTATGCAATTATTAAATCAGAAAGCAAAAAAAATGACATTGGCCCTTTTAGCACCAAGCCACAGATATAATCAAGGACATTAAAGCTATATAAAAATTGTAAGTAACGAAAATTTTCTATAAAAACTTTTATTATAAAAAGTTTTCTACAAAAAAAAATTACTATAAAAAATGTTCTACAAAAAATTTCTATAAAAAAATTGAATATCAAAAAATTTTTATAAAATAATTTATATTAAAAATGTTAATCTCGAAAATTTTCTAAAACAATATTTTAGTATTGAAAATTTTTGATAAAAATTTTTAACATCAAAAATTTTCCATAAAAATTTTAATATCAAAAATTTTCTTTAAAGTGTTTAATATCGAAAATTTTCAGTATAAAATTTTTTATAAAAAAATTTGAATACCGAAAATTGTATATAAAAAATTTTAATAAGGAAGACTTTCTATAAAAAATTTTAATATTGAAAATTTTTTATAAAAAATTTTAACATCAAAAATTTTCTATAAAAATTTTAATATTTAAAATTTTTCATAAAAAATTTTGATATCGAAAATTTTCGATAAAAAATTTTAATTTCGAAAATTTTCTATAAAAAATTTGAATACAAAATTTACTTTAAAAAATGTTAGTACCGAAAATTTTATATAAAAATTTTAATATCAAAAATTTTCTTTAAAAATCGTCAAATTAAAAATTTTCTATAAAAAATTTTAATATCTAAATTTTTCTAAAAAAATGTTAATATCAAAAATTTTCTATTAAAACTTTAATATCGAAAATTTGTTTATAAAAATGTTTAATATCCAAAAATTTCCATAAAAAAAAATTGAATATCGAAAATTTTCTGTAAAAATTGTTACCATCGAAATTTATCTATAAAAATCTTAATATTGAAAATTTTTCACAAAAAAATTTTAATATCGAAAATTTTCGATATAAAAATTTTAATTTTGAAAATTTTCTATAAAAAATTTGAATACCAAAATTTACTTTAAAAAATATTTATACCGAAAATTTGAATATCAAAAATTTTCTTTAAATATCGTCTAATCAAAAATTTTCTATAAAAAATTTTAATAACGAAATTTTTCTAAAAAAATTTTAATATCAAAAATTTTCTATTAAAATTTTAATATCGAAAATTTTTTATAAAAAATTTGATACCAAAATTTTTTGATAAAAAATTTGATACCGAAAATTTTTGATAAAAAATTTTACTATCGACAAATTTTATAAAAAATTTTACTATCAAAAATTTTCTATTAAAAAATTTTAAAATCGAAAACTTTTTATTAAAAAACTTTACTATTGAATATTTTCTATAAAAGATTTTAATATGGAAAATTTTCCATAAAAAAATTTTTATAGAAAATTTTTTTAAAAAAATTTTTATAGAAAATTTTCTTTGAAAAATTTTGGTATCGATAATTTTTTATAAAAAATTTTACTATCAAAAATTTTCTATTAAAAAATTTTATAATCGAAAATTTTTTATTAAAAATCTTTACCATTGAACATTTTCTATAAAAAATTTTAATATCGAAAATTTTCTACATAAAAACTTTTTATAGAAAATTTTCTTTAACAAACTTTACTATCGATAATTTTTTTTAAAAAATTTTACTATCAAAAATTTTCTATTAAAATATTTTCAAATCGAAAATTTTTTATAAAAAAAATTTTTATAGAAAATTTTATTTAAAAAATTTTAATATCAAAAATTTTCTATAAAAAAAATTAATATCGAAAATTTTCTAGAAAAATTTGAACATCAAAAGTTTTCTATAAAAATTTGTAATACCTAAAATTTTCTATACAAAATTTTGACATCAAAGATTTTCTATTGTAATTTTTAATAGTGAAAATTTTCTATAAAAAATTTGAATATCAAAAATTTTCTATAAAAATTTTAATGTCGAAATTTTTGCATAAAAACTTTTATATCCAAAATTTTCTATGAAATTCTTGAATATCACAAATTTTCTATAAAAAATTTTACTATCAAAAATTTTCTGTGAAAAAATTTTAATAACAAAAATTTTCTATAAAAAATTTGATGTCAAAAATTTTCTACTAAAAATTTATTATCGAAAATTTTTTATAAAGAATTTTAATAAAGAAAATTTTATAAAATTTTTTTATTAAAATTTCATTTTGAAAATTTTTGATATTAATTTTTTGTAGAAAATTTTCGGTATTAAAATTTTTATAGAAAATTTTCGATATTAAATTTTTTAATACAAAATTTTCGATACAAAATTTTTTTATAGAAAATTTTCAATGCTTAAATTTTTTATAGAAAATTTTCGATATTTAAATTTTTTTTAGAAAATTTTCCTTACTCAAAAATTTATTGAAAACTTTTAATAGAAATATTTTTGATACTAAAATTTTTTATAGAAAGTTTTTGATATTAAAATGTTTAATAGAAAATTTTTTATAGAAAATTTTCAATAGTCAAATTTTTTATGGAAAATTTTAGATTGTAAAATTTTTTATAGAAAATTTTCGTTATCATAATTTTTTATCTATTTTTTTAATACCGAAAATTTTCTATAAAAAATTTTACTATCAAAAATTTTCTATAAAACATTTTAATATGAAAAATTTTCTATAAAAAATTTTAATATCGAAAAATATCTATGAAACATTTTAGTATCGAAAATTTTCTATAAAAAATTTTAATATCAAAATTTTCTATAAAAAAATTTAATATCGAATATTTTTTATAAAAAAATTTTAGCAACAAAAATTTTCTATAAAAAATTTTATATCGAAAATTTTCTATAAAAATTTTAGTGTCAAAAATTTTAATTCAAAATTTTTAAATAGAAAAATTTGATGTAAAAAAGCAAATATTGCAAATTTTCTATAAAAATTTTTCTAAAAAATTTTAGATTGTAATATTTTTTATAGAAAATTTTTGTTATCAACATTTTTTATCTATTTTTTTTTTTCAATACCGAAAATTTTCTATAAAAAATTTTACTATAAAAAATTTTCTATAAAACATTTTAATATGAAAAATTTTCTATAAAAAATTTTAATATCGAAAAATATCTATGAAACATTTTAGTATCGAAAACTTTCTATAAAAAATTTTAATATCAAAAATTTTCTACAAAAAATTTTAATATCGAATATTTTTATAAAAAAATTTTACCAACAAAAATTTTCTATAAAAAATTTTATATCGAAAATTTTCTATAAAAATTTTAGTATCAAAAATTTTAATTTAAAATTTTTAAATCGAAAAATTTGTTGTAAAAAAAGTTAATATTGCAAATTTTCTATAAAAAAATTATATATAGAAAATATTCTATAAAAAAATATTAATATCAAAAACCTTCTATAATTTTCATATACAAAATGTTAATATTGAAAATTTTCTTTTGAAAATTTTATATTCAAAAATTCCTTAAAAAAATTAATATCGAAAATTATATTTAAAAATTTTTCTATCGAAAATTTTCTATAAAAAAATTTTTGTAACGAAAATTTTTTATAAAAAATTTTAGTAACGAAAATTTTTTATAAAAAATTTTAATATCGACAATTTTTTTTCGACATTATTATCAAAAATTTTTGATAACAATTTTAATATCGACAATTTTTTTGTAAAAAAAAAAACCTTGCATAAAAAATATTTTATTATCGAAAATTTTCTAAAAAAAATTTTTCTAGTGAAAATTTTCTATAAAAAATTTATAGTCGAAAATTTTTTATAAAAAATTTTAATAAAGAAAATTTTCTATTAAAATTGTACAATTGAAAATTTTCTATTAAAAATTTGAATACCAAAAATTTTTTATAATAAATTTTACTATTAAAAATTTTCTATAAAAAAATTTTTAGTATGGAAAATTTTCTTGAAAAAAATTTAAAAATCGAAAAATTAATATGAAAAATTTTAATAACGAACATTTTCTATAAAAATTTTTACTATCGAAAATTTTTTGTAAAAAATGTTTCATATCAAAAATTTTTTAACAAAAATATTCTATAAAAAAATTTTACTATCTTTTTCTATAAGAAATTTTAGCATCAACAATTTTTTTATAAAAATTTTTTATAAAAAATTTTCCACAAAAAACTATAATACCAAAGTTTTCTATAAAAATAGGATTACCGAAAATTTTCTATAAAAAGTTTTGATATCAAACATTTTCTATAAAAAATTTTAAAATCGAAAGTTTTCCTTTTTCCTTGTTGTTCTTTTTAAAATTTTTTCTGCATTCCTTTAAAGTGTTTTTCTAAGCAACAATTCTTTCCAGGTGGCTACAGAGAGAATAGTAGGAATAATTTTGCGGAAAATACGAAAGGGAAACAAAAGCTGTATTAAGCATGACGCTAAAGCAACAGAAACAAAAACGGCTTACACCTAAAACCATACAGTTAGAGTTGTTCAGTAAAACAAAGGGAAACGGAAACACAAACGCGATAGTTTTTTCTAAACGGATATAGACACTTGGCTATGAATGGTTTTCATTTTGCACATTTTCCTTTCATTTTTGTTTCGAAATTTTTGTGCACTTCCCGTTTTTGTGACATTAAGAATCCTTTTGCATTTACAATTTGTCTTAACGACAATTGAAATTGTTAGCCGAAAAATGGTAAAATATTGAACGAGAAAAACTTGAAAAGGAAATGCAAAACTGAATTTGGAAATGAAAAATAGAGCAAAGCGTTTAGTTGTTATAATTGAATGAATGGTCTCATTGGTTTCACAGTTTAAAAACTGTCATAAAGATTAAGAGGACAAAACAAGGAAAAATAGTTTTATAGAATAGTTGACGAGAGCTATAATATAAATGCTTTAGCAGCATTTTTACAAATGAAAGAGAAGAAAAAACGGAAAATGATTTTGTATCATTTTACCATTTGAACCATTTGTTATCCCTTTGTTTTAAAATACAATTAAAAAACTAAAGTAGATTTTAATTCTTGTATTTTTTTAAGTCTTAATAGTTTATAAGTGGTTCCTTAAATATAGTTTCTATGAAAAAATTTAAGATTAAAAGCATATTTTGACGAAGATCAAAGTTTACAATAGGAAAAGCTTTGGGATAGAAATGTTGAACATAAGAAGATGAAATCCCCGCAAAATTAAGCAAAACACTATAAAATATTTTAAAATGCTCAAATCGAAAACCTTAAACTCTTAAAACCCTCTTAAAACAAATATTCCTTCACTTTGATTTGAAATAAACTGATTGCAACAAGTCCAATAAAAATGTAAATTTTATTGATACAAATCATTCTTTAATTCATCATAAATTTCTTTATGCCTTTCAAATTCTTTTCATCATAAATCTTTTTTTGAAAAACTTCTTGTATCATTTCATCAGTTGTAATGGAGTTTCCTTTAACAAACTTTATTACCACAATCAAAGAAACATGGTTAGATCATGAAGTTGAAAGAGCAAATAAAATGAAAAAGTATTCCATTAAACATCCAGGTTTATTTGCCTTCAACTATTGCCATCATGGAGTTATATTGAAAAGAATTTCATTTCAACTGCATAAAGTTTAACTCAATTTCAAATTCATACTTTTGCAATATGGCAAAAAGCCAAGTTATTATTAAAATATGTATTTCCCAGATGCTTTTCATCACTACCAATATATGTTATACCCTATACCACTACTAGAGGGAATAGTGTTTTCTGATCAGAAGTTTTGACACTTAACTCAGTCTCAGTCGTTTTTTATTATTTTCAAGTTTGAATTGAATGTTTGTAACTTCCTTTTAAAGCTTTAGATTTAAACGTTAAAATAAATTGATGATAGGTAGACTTTTCTAAAGAAAAATTGACTATAGGAAACTTTTCTATAGAAAAGTTGACAATAGGCAAACGTTTCTATGAAAAGTGGACGAAAGAAAAGTTGACGATTGGCAAACATTTCTATAGAAAAGTCTTCCTATCGTCAACTTTTCTTCCTATCGTCAACTTTTCTATAGAAAAGTCTTCCTATCGTCAACTTTTCTATAGAAAAGTCTTCCTATCGTCAACTTTTCTATAGAAAAGTCTTCCTATCGTCAACTTTTCTATAGAAAAGTCTTCCTATCGTCAACTTTTCTATAGAAAAGTCTTCCTATCGTCAACTTTTCTATAGAAAAGTCTTCCTATCGTCAACTTTTCTATAGAAAAGTCTTCCTATCGTCAACTTTTCTATAGAAAAGTCTTCCTATCGTCAACTTTTCTATAGAAAAGTCTTCCTATCGTCAACTTTTCTATAGAAAAGTCTTCCTATCGTCAACTTTTCTATAGAAAAGTCTTCCTATCGTCAACTTTTCTATAGAAAAGTCTTCCTATCGTCAACTTTTCTATAGAAAAGTCTTCCTATCGTCAACTTTTCTATAGAAAATTCTTCCTATCGTCAACTTTTCTATAGAAAAGTCTTCCTATCGTCAACTTTTCTATAGAAAAGTCTTCCTATCGTCAACTTTTCTAAAGAAAAGTCTTCCTATCGTCAACTTTTCTATAGAAAAGTCTTCCTATCGTCAACTTTTCTATAGAAAAGTCTTCCTATCGTCAACTTTTCTATAGAAAAGTCTTCCTATCGTCAACTTTTCTGTAGAAAAGTCTTCCTATCGTCAACTTTTCTATAGAAAAGTCTTCCTGTCGTCAAATTTTCTATAGAAAAGTCTTCCTATCGTCAACTTTTCTATAGAAAAGTCTTCCTATCGTCAACTTTTCTATAGAAAAGTCTTCCTATCGTCAACTTTTCTATAGAAAAGTCTTCCTATCGTCAACTTTTCTATAGAAAAGTCTTCCTATCGTCAACTTTTCTATAGAAAAGTCTTCCTATCGTCAACTTTTCTATAGAAAAGTCTTCCTATCGTCAACTTTTCTATAGAAAAGTCTTCCTATCGTCAAATTTTCTATAGAAAAGTCTTCCTATCGTCAACTTTTCTATAGAAAAGTCTTCCTATCGTCAACTTTTCTATAGAAATGTCTTCCTATCGTCAAATTTTCTATAGAAAAGTCTTCCTATCGTCAACTTTTCTATAGAAAAGTCTTCCTATCGTCAACTTTTCTATAGAAAAGTCTTCCTATCGTCAACTTTTCTATAGAAATGTCTTCCTGTCGTCAACTTTTCTATATAAATGTCTTCCTATCGTCAACTTTTCTAAAGAAACGTCTTTCTATCGTCAACTTTTCTATAGAAATGTCTTCCTATCGTCAACTTTTCTATAGAAATGCCTTCCTATCGTCAACTTGTCTATTGAAATGTCTTCCTATCGTTAACTTTTCTATAGAAATGTCTTCCTATCGTCAACTTTTCTATAGAAGTGTCTTAATATCGTCAACTTTTCTATAGAAATGTATTCCTATCATCAAGTTTTCTATAGAAATGTCTTTCCATCGTCAATTTTCTATAGAAGTGCCTTCCTATCGTCAACTTTTCTATAGAAATGTCTTCCTATCATCAACTTTTCTACAGAAAAGTCTTCCTATTGTCAACTTTTCTACAGAAATGTCTTCCTATCGTCAACTTTTCTATAGAAATGTCTTCCTATCGTCAACTTTTTTTATAGAAATGTTTGCCTGTCGTCAACTTTTCTATAGAAGTGTCTTCCTATCGTCAACTTTTCTATAGAAATGTCTTCTTATCGTCAACTTTTCTATAGAAATGTCTTCCTATCGTCAACTTTTCTATAAAAATATCTTCCTATCGTTAACTTTTCTATAGAAATGTCTTCCTATCGTCAACTTTTCTATAGAAATGTCTTCCTATCGTCAACTTTTCTATAGAAATGTCTTCCCATCGTCAACTTTTCTATAGAAATGTCTTCCTATCGTCAACTTTTCTATAGAAATGTCTACCTACCGTCAACTTTTCTATAGAAATGTCTTTCTATCGTCAACTTTTCTATAGAAATGTCTTCCTATCGTCAACTTTTCTATAGAAATGTCTTCCTATCGTCAAGTTTTCTATAGATGTGTTTGCCTAACGTCAACTTTTCTATTGAAATGTTTGCCTGTAGTTAACTTTTATATAGAAATGTCTTCCTATCGTCAACTTTTCCATAGAAATGTCTTCCTATCGCAACTTTTCTAAAGAAATTTAAATTTTTCAAACGAAATTTCTTTTATATAGTCAACTTTTCCGATAGTCATCTTATATTTATACAGAAAAAAATATTATTTTGATGTCTGTTGCTGCTGTCGATCAAATAAATATTTATTGTACATTTTTTTCACTTTGTGATAGCACTTACAAATGTAATAAATATTTTTAAAAAATACTATACAACAAATAAATTTAAATTTATTGCCAAAAAAAATATAACAACACATACAGAATATGAAAAAATAATGAATAGATAAATTTAGAAAACACTTTAGTCAACATATGCAAATTAAATATTTATATCCAAAAGGATATAACATACAAAAAGGATATGAGAATAAATGATAAATAACATTTTCATAAACCTCTTAGGCCTCACTTTTCCTCCTCAAGTACTTTTTCATTTAGGCACCTTAAAGATATTTGCAAAATGGATTTTAGTCTTAGTATGAAAAAAGTAGAAACTTACATCTGATGATATCAATAATTTATGATATTGTCCCAAAAACAAAAAATGGATTTAAATTGTTCTGGTTGTGTTGTTACCAATTCCTATAAATATTTATAACATGAAAAGAAAAATAGATCAAAATGACAAAATCTTGTTTAATAGAAAATACTAGGACATAAACATATACTTGGGTAATTTTTCAAGAAAGAAAGGGATACAATTTAAAGGTAGAGAAAATAATTATTTAGTTTATATATCCTATTCTGTTCTTGCGAATGTTCCGAGCCTACTTTGATTATATTACTTATATTAGAATCAGATTCTATTTCTATCTAATATTATTGGACATTACATGAATGGGAAATTGCTTGCTTCTCATTTCTCTTTTTAATCAATTTCAACTTCTCCTTTCAATTGAAATCAACTTTACTTGATAAATTGAAAATAATGATATCTGCATCGTTATTTTGAATGGTCATCATTTAAATAATCTTGATATTTTCCTAATACTTATATAACAAAAATAATTTAATTTAAATTTTTTCTTAAATAATCCATTTACAACTTTCTATTATTCTTAAACAGGAAGTGCTTCTGGGATTTTTCTTGTTATATGTTTAAGTAATGCACATAAATTATGATGTTATCTTGTAAAGACACTTCCTTGAATTTATCTTCCTCTATTCTGTGCATAATTATTTAAACAAAATTCTGTGTATGTAGAGACTTTAGGCTGGTAAATGACATATATTGAAGTAATATTTAATGTATGTATTTTAGTTTTCATACCAAAAATTTAGTTAACACTAGACACATTTTCTACTTATTTCATTAAGCATATTAGAATCATGTATTTAAAGAAAAACAATTTGTATAAATTGTCCTACAATATTTCTTATATATCTGTGGCATGGTGCTAAAAGGGCCAATATCAATTTTTTACTTTTTTGAGTTTTTATTAGATTCTACTTTTTCCCCTCTTTTATTTGGCTGAAACAGCTAATCTCTAACTTAAGTCAGAACAGATTTATAAGGGATTTTCTGTACAATGTTACTATGAATTTTTATGGAAAATAAAAACTTTAAATCAAATTTTCTCAAAACTACTTTTTTGACATTGGCCCTTTTACCACCAAGCCACAGATATATAAGTGTTCTTTTGTTTCTTTTCCTTTATATTGTGCATAAGTTTTAAGGATATAAATATCGAGCTCTCAGATTAAAATGATCGTAAGCGACAGGAAAAATATTGATCGTAAGCGACAAAAAATCTTAATTAAACAAAAACGGGGAATGTTTTGGTGCATAACATTTCTGTTCTTTGTTAGTTTGCTACTTTTGACAAACTAATTAAGTTTTGTATAAATGGTTTAGAAGTTATGGTGCAAAGTATTGTATGTGACGTTTTTATACCCACCATCAAAAAGAATGGGGGGTATATTGAGATTGTTATTCTTTATATATATATTCTTAATCCTTATGAAATTATAAGACGATTGAGCGATGTCCGTCTGTCTGTCTGTCTGTTGAAATCACGATAACGTCTAAACGAAAGGAGCTAGCTCAATGAAACTTAGCACAAATATTCTTCATCTCTGAGAAAATTTTAGTATTGAAATTGGGCAAAATCGGTTCACATTTGACCATAGCTCCAGTATAACCTCGTCTAGGCTAATCGCTTATCTTATATTCTTAAACGAGCAATAATTGTATGTATTTATATATATATATATATATATATATATATATATATATATATATATATATATATATATATATATATATATATATATATATATATATATATATATATATATATATAGAATGACTACCTCGAAAACGGCTCTAACGATTTTGATAAAATTTGGACAGTGGGTATCTTTTTTGATTTATAGATCGATGAAGAAGGGACTTTTGGAACCTTTGCCTCTAAGAGGGTAAAAACGGGTAAAAAGGGGAAAAAATCGAAAACGCTATATCTCCTTAAGTAATAGGTATACAAACAAAATTTAATTACGTTTTAAACAGCTATGAAAATAAATGGACAGGTGCTTGGTACTTTTTTGAAACTATGTCCGATAAGAGGTAAAAAAGGGTGAAAATAGTTTTTTTTGGTACCTTTTTAACCCACTCTTATATTTTAAACTAAGGAATATAGAAAGAAACTTTGTACTGCAATCAATAGATGTGAAAGAAACTTTATACATGTATTTGGTGCTTTTTTGATTTTGGGGCCAAAATGGGTAAAAAAGGGATAAAATGATAACTTAACATCTCAAAAAGTAATATGAATAGAAACATTATGTTAACTGAGTTTTAATAAAATGTACCGAATTCAATTGGTACCAAAGAAGTACCAAATATGCATATGGAACTTTTTTGAAATTAGGGGATAAAAAGGGGAAACAATTAGTAATGTTATACCTTTTAAACAAATGAATGTTTGTCTGTATGTATGTTCTTTATAGAATAGTAAACTGTGCATTTGATTATGTTATGTTCTTTAGCGAAGATGTTGCGGATAAGCCGGCGAAGGTTTTAAAGTTGATAAGACGAATTTCCCATAGATGGCGTCACTATTACTAAAAATTAATTAAATCGTAAACTGTACTTTTGATCATGCTACAATCTTTAGCAAAGTTGTTGCACATGAGCCGACGAAGGTTTCTTAGTTGGTATGAAAAAATTTCGACAGGTCGCGCTACTGAAATTTACTCAAAGTCAATTTAATCGTAAGCTGTACATTTAATCATGCTATAATCTTCAGCAAAGTTGTTGCGGATAATCCGACGAAGGTTTATGAATTGGAACGAGCAACGTCCGACAGGTGGCGCCACAGAAAATTACTCAAAGTGAATTAAATCGTAAACTGTGCATTTGATCATGTTATAATCATAAGCAAAGTTGTTACGCATAAGCAAACGAAGGTTTTTTAGTTGGTATGAACAACTTCAGGTGGCGCCACTGAAAACTACTTAAATTGAAATAAATCATAAACTGTGCATTTGATCAGACTATAATCTTTAGCAAAGTTGTTGCGCATGAGTCGACGGAGGTTTCTGTTGGTATGACCAATTTCCAAAATTATTAAAATGAGTTAAACTGTAAACTATGCAAACTATGTGTTGGTCGGACAAAATAAATAAAATAATTCAAAATTAACTTTATAAAATAAAATATATAAAAACTTTCAAATTTGCCTCAAAATGCTTATCATAAAGCTCCGAGCAAGGCTCGGTCAACCAGGTACTTTGTTAATAAATGACAAAGCACAGTAGCTATGATGATAAAATTTGGTATATAGAAGCTTTACATTAGCCCTAGTCAGCGTATAAAATCGTATCAAAATCGGTTCACATTTAGCCATAGCTCCCATACAAAAAACTTATGAAAATAGCCTAAATTTCACCTAAAATACATTTAAATGCCAATAAAAGTATACAAGATATAACCACTAAATTTGGCACAAGAAAGTCTTATATCAATGCGAGTTAGTGTGCAATTTTATCGCAATCGGTCACCATTGGACCTAGCTCCCATATAAAAAACTTACGAAAACACAAAAATTCAAAAAGAAAAGGGGAATTATGTCCGTCTGTCTGTCATATAAAATCGTGATAGCTCCTTAACTACAAGAGCTAGTAAGACTAAATTAAGCACAAGGAAGTCTTATGTCAATGCCAGCCAGAGTGCAAAATTTTGTCATAATCGGTCGCCATTTGACTATAATTCCCATATACAAAACTTATGGAAACACAAAAATACATAAAGAAAAGGTTGATTATGTTCGTCTGTCCGTCCGATAAAAGCACGATAGTGCCTTAACGAAAAGAGCTAGAGGGACAAAATTTTACAAAAGTATTTTGGATATCTTAAAACAGATGTGTGTTGAAAATGGACGAAATCGGTTCAAATTTAGTTAGAGCTCCCATATAACCCCGCCCCGGGAAACACATTAATGCTGATAAATTGAATACAATTGTAATAGCTATGACGATTAAATTTAAAATAGGGAAGTTTTATGCAATTTTTTATCAGTTTATCAAATTTTATAGGAATCAATCCATATTTGACTTTAGCTTTGATATAAAAAACACTCACGGAAACCAAGAATTTTAGCAAAGGCCAGTTAAAAGCTATTAAATTATAAACTATATCAGCTATGGCCACTAAGTTTTGCTATAAATTGACGTGGTAGTAAAAAACTATCAAAGAGAGAAATGTAGCCCTTACAGAGCCGAGAACATCGATATATAAAATGTTACGATCGGACTTAAAATGACGACACAGTGAACAAAATACTAAAAGGGCGGTATTTGTAGGCGTGGTACAAAAATAAAAAAATATTTTTTGGAATTGTTTTGACATTATCTTTAATCCTAGGGGGTGACTGACATAACTTTTTTTTTTTTTTTTTTGTATGGAAGGCGAACCGCTCTATTGAGCACCATTCTATGTTAAACCTATTGGTCCGTATAACTTTCGTAAATATAAACCTATCGAAAAGATTATTACACATCAGAAGACTACTTAAAAAAGAAAGAAAAATATGCTTACTGTACTACACTATTTCGAATAGTTTTAGAGATATTTAACGGAATGTCGCTTACGATTATTTAAATCTAAGGGATCGATATGGAAAAGTTTATATTTGTTTTGACGTGAAGTGAACTTATCACTGAAAGCAAACTAAAGAGTGTTCTAAAAAATATATGCATATACTATTTTAGACAAAATTTATCCATAGTGCAAGAAATAATTTATTTTTTGATCAAGATAGTTTCTTTAGATATGTCAGATACTATTATTTTAGAAATTATTAATTTTCAATAGTTATTTCAATCAAAATTGACTGCGAAAAAAAAGTTCGTGAAAATATAATTAAAACTTTTCCAAAAAATCTGTCATGGACTTTTAAAAAAATAGCTAAAAATTTGAAAGTTGACCCTCGAACGGTTTCTAATGCCATCAGACGGTATAAGGAAAACCTGAGCATTGAAAGAAAACCTGGATCAGGGAGGAAAAAAGGTCCTACAGATATTGGTAAGGCAAAAGAAGTCGAGCGACTCTTTCGAAGAGCGCCTAACACTTCTTTAAGAAAAGGAGCTCGTACGGTGAAATGTTCTACGAATTTTGCACATAGAGTCAAAGCTTATGCTGGACTGAAGACATACAAAGTCCAAAAGGTTCCAGATCGCAGTGCTATAAAGAACTTAGAAGCAAAAAAAACGAGCGAAAAAATTGAAGTCTGATTTTATAAAAAAAATACACCTGTTGTGTGATGGATGATGAAACATACGTTCTGGCAGACTTTTCTCAACTTCCTGGTCAAGATTTTTATGTTGCTGATAAACGGGGCAATGTTCGGCAAGAGTTTCGCACAAAAAAACAAACAAAATTCCCTAAGAAGTTGCTCGTGTGGCAAGCTATTTGCAGTTGTGGCAAAAGAAGTAAAGTATTTGTGGCATCTGGCACAATAAACACAGAAATTTATATAAAGGAGTGCCTACAAAAACGGTTGTTACCCTTTTTAAGAGAGCACAGAGTGACTACATTTTTTTGGCCCGATTTGGCATCATGCCATTATGGAAAAAAGGCACTTGAGTGGTACTCAAAGAATAATGTCATTTTTGTACCACGAGAGGCAAATCCACCTAACTGTCCAGAACTTCGGCCTGTGGAAAGGTATTGGGCTCTGGTAAAAAAGGAATTGAAGAACACAGGAAAGATTTCCAAGAACATGTCCGATTTTAAGCGCAGGTGGAACACATGCTCCAAAAAGGTATCAGAAGCAACTGTACAATCTTTAATGGGAGGATTTCCGAAAAAAAAGTCGATAATTTTGCAAAACCCGAGTAAACATTTTAATGCTAAATGATTTTGTATAATATGTCATTATATTTGCGTATTTTGTAGAGTTTTTATATTAAAAGGTTTGATTTTTATTTAAGAAAATCCAATTACAAATTTCATTTAGATCACTCTTTACACATTAAAAATATTTCAATGAAAAATTTTATAAATCGAATAATCTTCAATTAAAATAAGTAAAAAAAGTATTTATAGTCGATCAAGCCAGTCGATCAACTAATGAAAAAGAATTGCTAAATTTGATCAATTTATTTCATTAACTCGGTCTTATATGGGAGCTAGAATTAAATGTGGGCCGATTTTTTTTTTACAATTTTTGCAACTTGAATAAAGTTTCAACAAAAAGATATATGCTCAACAAATTAACACAAAATTGTCAGCATCTTCAGATTTTGTAAATTTCGATGCATTTTAATGGATTTTGTCCAAAAGTCTTGTGTGGGACTTAGGAATCTGTTTAAAAAATAATGTGAATTTTCAAATTTCGCTGACTATGTTCATGTATTTAACGACTTTTTTTGTTTGGTTATGTTGGTATACTCGTCTCAAACATATCGCACTAAGAGAGACAACAAAATTTTTAAATTTTCACTTTTTTCAAAAACTCGATGTACAGTGGTCATATCCATCCACTATAAAAATCTTACATAATTTTTTTTTTTTTTTTGCATTTTAAAAATTATTGCTTATTAATTTTTACAAAAATTGAAATCAGAAAAAATATTTATGTGTGTGAAAATAAATTCGAATTGAACTAGCAAAGACAAAAACCGCAAATTTTAGCAAAGTTTACAGTCAACAGAGCTGTTAGCAGTTTAACAGTAATGTTAAATATTATATTGGAGTTAGTGGAAATATATTATATTGATCGACGATTTTGGACATATAAAGCTACAATAGTGGGATATGAATCGGGTACTCCAATGTGTCCTTTTTGAAATTAGATAATTTGTTCGCTTGAAATAATGTTGGAATTTTTTGAATAATGGCTAGAACATTTTATTTTCTCAGAAAGATTCTAAGAAGATGTTGGACGTCAAAAATGCTTTGAACATTTTAATTTTTCAAAAATTCATATAAGGTGTCAATTAAGACCCTTAGGACTAGGGTTGCCAGTCAGGCTGGATTCGACTGGATTATCCAGCTTTTTTAGTGCTTGTCCAGTATCAAGCTAAAATTAAATTTGTCCAGCTGAAAGGTGAAGAATTTAAATTTTTTGAATAGTTTTAAGAAAAACTATTTCTATGAAAAAAAAGCAGTAAAAACTTTTGTAAAAGTGAATTCTTTTCTTTCTTACTTAAGCGATTTATGCATTGATTAATTGATTCCTTGGTCAAGTTAATTTTGTAATAAAATTACCCTCTATCAAATTTTCTCATTGTACTTACTTTACTTAAATGGCCTATATCAAAAACCGAACGCATTTTAGAATTTCATGCGCTTCAATCGTGTTCGCATATTCTCCAATTCATAGGTCAAGCTTAGAAAGATTTTCCTCTACTTTTACGAGTTCATTCGGGGTCGTTTTCGAATGCTTTTGTTGTTGAAATATTTTTATACATTCGCACAACATGTCCCAGACCACGCAGCCGGTGCTGTTTGATGCGTTTTGCTATGTCGATGTCAACGTAGATATAACTCATGCAGCTCATGGTTCATTCAATGTCGATATTCATTGTTGATGCAAACTGGTCCAAAGATTTTTCGTAGGATCTTTCTCTCAAAAACTCCAAGAATAGATTCCCCTGCCTATAAAAGGGCCCATGATTTGACACTATATAACAACACGGGTAGTATAAGCATTTTGTAGAGCGTAGTTTAAGTTCTTCAGACCTCGTAGATATAGTTCTCAACGATCACATGTTGTCCAATTCTTGAGGATAGCCTGCTTGTAAAAACCAGCAGTTCTGTTTTGATTCAATGACCCATTTTAGTATATTCCTTCTCGATACTTGAAAAGACGGCAGTCAAATCGCGCAATGTGCGTCCCATGATATCAATATCATCGACAAACGCGAGTAGCATATGTTTTCTGTTGAAAATTCTTTCAGATTTTTTTTCGATATGGCTGCGGTTTATTACGGCATTCGCAATTCGGTTTATCAAAAATTTAAAGATTCATCGAAGCAAACTATTAAATGTAGTTTTTTATTATTAATGTCCAGCTAATTTTTGGGTTCTCAAGCTTTTTTTTTATGTCCAGGTTTTTCAGGATTTGTGTCTGGCAACCCTACTTAGGACTACCGGCTCCATATAGTGGTATACGTGCAGAACTCCATTTTTGGTAATTTTTGACTTCCAACATCTTTTAAGAATCTTTCTGAGAAAAACTCCAACATTATTTCAAGCGAACAAATTATATAATTTCAAAAAGGACTCTTTGGAATACCCGATTAATGTAGTGGGATGTTTGTAGCTCTTTTTATATGTCTAAAATCGTCGATAAGCTTTTCCACAAAATCTAATATAATACTTAGCATTGCTGTTAAACTGCTAACAACGCTCTGTTGACTGTAAAATTGACACTGATAAAATTTGCGGTTCTTGTCTTTGCCAGTTAAATTGGAACTTATCTTCACACACATTAGATATTTTGCTGTCTTAGTTTCTATCGGGTTTTTTTTATTGAGGTATAGAACTTTAAGTTGGCATCACTTTTTTAACTGGTGATTAATATTTAGTTTGGTTTGCCATTTCATCATGAACAGGTTGACAAAAGAACAACGCTTGCAAATCGTGCAAATTTATTTCGAAAATAATGGTTCAGTTTGCGAAGTTTACCGCAAGCTCCGTCCATTTTATGGTCGACATAATCGTCCATCAGAGCAATTAATTCGGTTAACCATGGATCGTTTTCACAGTACGTTTACTCTATGTGATAATACGCACCCGCAGCGACGTCGAACAGTGCGCACCGAAGAAACAATTGCCGCTGTAGAGCAAAGTGTTGAAGAGGACCCGAATGAATCGATTCGCCACCGTGCACAGCAATTGGAGCTTTGTCCATCAACTTTATGGAAGATTTTGCGCAAAGATCTTGGCTTACGACCTTACAAGATCCAGCTTGTGCAAGAATTAAAGCCGCGAGACCATGCAATGCGTCGTGATTTTGGTGTATGGGCAGAAAATGAGATTGATCTCGATGCTGATTTTCATCGCAAATTGGTCAATTGGCCACCAAGATCGTGCGATTTGACACCACTGGATTATTTTCTTTGGGGATATGTGAAGTCGCTCGTCTACGCCAACAAACCAGAAACGTTAGGGGACTTGGAAGCCAACATTCGTGGCGTTATTGCCAACATACGGCCCCATATGCTCGAAAAAGTTGTTGAAAATTGGACCTGTAGAATTGGCTTTATTCGAGCCAGCCGCGGCGGCCACATGCCCGAAATCATATTTAAACATTAATGGCATAAAATTATCCTTCCAATAAAGCCAAATTGATGGACATTAAAACGATTTTCTTGTGTTTTATTTAAATTCGAAGTTCTATACCTCTAAAAAAAACACCCATTATAAGTAAAAATTGAGTTCAAAACTTTAATCATTGAGTCTAAATTGACTACATTGTTAACTCTATATGGTCTTAGCTATTGAATATAGCCTTTACTTTTTAGAGTATAAAGATCTTTTACAAAATGAATTAAACAATTTTACAATAAATGTTTTTTTAGACTTACCTATTTTATCTGTTAAACTTGTTCATCGTTTTTTAAATAGCTATACTAGTTACATATTTTATATAATTTAAATATTTTTCTCATTTTCAATTGCCTTGACCTTTATCAAATCGAAATGTTTCTTTGCTCAACTGTTGTCTATTTAAAAGCCAGCAAACCAAAAAAATTGATAGTGAAATATTTATTAGAGTCTGGTACTTAAGCTTTAATCGTCAGGTTTTGCATTTGTCAAGGTAGGTCGTACATTCAACTTTGGAATTGTCTTGAAGAAAAGGAAAAGAAAACAAGAAATCAATATTTGGCATCAAGATTTTTGAAAATAAAAAATGTATAACTGCAATGAAGAAAGTCAATGTCACTATAAGTATGGAAAGGTATATGTGACAGTAGATCTATTTTTTTAATTATATATATATTAAACTTATATTAATTCCATATGTCTTTGTACAAACTACAAGATTTAGAATTTATTTATAAATTTCATAAAGTTAAATTTATAAGGAATAATAAATAATCGCATTATTAATTAAATAAAATCTCGTATAAGTTAAATATTGTGGGAGATGGTTTGCCACAAAACTTTAATTGTTAATGCTTTAGTAGTTACTTAGGAAATGTATACGTGCTGGCAAATAAAAGAGAAAATGGGGCGTGTACTTAATATTTGTTGAGTGCTTTGCTAAATATCAATCATACGTATCGTGGTACTATGTATATAATTTATTGCTGGTAAAATCTATTAGCCAATTCACAGTCTCTGCTATTGTGTGCTATTGTCCTATTGTCATAAATATTTATGACTGTCATAAAAATTTTGTTGGTATTTCCCATTAAAAAATATTATATGACAATATCACTTTGAAACCTATGTTTACTCACCGTGCTATTTAATTCAGTGATGCCACGCTCATATTTCAGCGTTTTTTGTTTGAAAAAATTTATTTTCAATGTACATAAATGACCTGCCACAATTTCTGAAGTACTCAAAGGTACATTTATATGCCGACGACGTTCAAATTTATATGGATAGTTCGATTGAATGTATTGAGGAAAATATCGGGAAAGTCAATTTTGATCTAGATAGCGTGTACAGATGGGCTACCGCTAATAAACTTTTAATAAATCCACACAAATCGAAATGCATGATTATTCACAAAAAAAGTACCAGATATAACTTGAATTCGGACGTAATACTAAATAACCACAAAATCAAATATGTGTCATCAGCAAGAAATTTGGGTGTTATCTTCAACAACAATTTAGAATGGTCCAACCACATAAGAAAAGCTGCTGGAAATATTTATCTAATGTTACGTAGTCTATGGTCTACACAATATTTTACACCACTGAATGTCAGAATTTTAATAGCCAAGACTTATTTGATGCCACGGTTGCTATATGGCAGTGAACTTTTCACTAGCTGTGATGCAGCAAGTAAAAATGTACTTAGTAAAACATTTAACAACATAATTAGATATGTCTATGGTTTACGCAGATTTGATCATATTTCATCTTTTCTAAACAAATTATACGGAATGTCTTTACATAATTTAATGGAATCGAAGGCATTAATATTGCTGCATAAAATCATATACACAAAGGAGCCATCGTACCTTTATAATCGTTTAATTTTTGCTAGATCGAACAGAGGTAATAAGCTAATCCCTCCAAGACATCGAAGCCTTGTCTCTGAACATCAGTTTTTCATATATTCTATTCGTCTTTGGAACTCGCTTCCCCATTCCTTTCAAACAAACAACAACAATAACCAATTTAAAAAGCTTTTACAAACAAATCAAAACTAACATTGATATTATTACTTATATGTGATTATTAAATATATATTTTTTTTTCTCTTTTAATCGTTAATTAATTACGTTTTTTTTTATATAAATTGTATTTAATTTTAATTGATTATCTAATTAATATTTTTTTTTTGTTTTAATGATTCATTAAATTATTTTATATATTATTATTATTTTTACTCTTGTATAAACTATTATAATAGTATCAACTTGAATCGCACACTATAAATATAAGATTTTTATCTTGTTGTGTGCGCTAAACAAATAATGTTAGGCGAGGCGAGACGTAAACTACAAAAAAACAACCTATCGATCTGACGTCGATTTTAGAACTCAATTTTTATTTACAAAACTTAACCTAAGGTAAACTAAAACTCTTATTATCTAATTTTATCTAAATTTATCTAACAACACATGTGGCAAGCATGTGTTGTTACAATACTTATGTATACTGAAATTACCTAAAATAGCTTATCTTACACACACCAGTCTTGTGTGGAAAATTACCATTGATAAGATCAACAGTAGGTAAAAATATCCTTTGATAATACTATTTTAAATATACATACATTTTCCAAATGTATAATTCAGTGCACAACATGGTAAATCTTATAATATAGAATTTATACTTCTATAAGATTGAACATACTGCCGGCCTTGAAAGATCATAATCTTTCAACAAAAAAAATATGTTTTGTACATATACGTAATAATAAAATACTCAGGAAAGACAGTTCTTAGTTCTTCTTAGTTGGACATCTAGTTGATTTTTGACTGTATAGGCTTTTATGATGAGATGGCGATGAAAACCCAACATATTTTACGGCCTTAGTACCACTGCATGAAACTAGTAGGAAGGTTTTTATGTTACGACCAGAATAGATACATATTTATAGTATATTCAGCTTTGAGATAACAGCATTTCAAATGATTGATTTGTAGACTACCGGCTCAATGTATCGAAACGGCTTGAGAAGTTTTGCCAAGGCTGTCAACTCACCAACAACAACACAGATTTTTAAATGTTGTAAATATTTCTTGCTTCAGATAGCTGGAATTCCTCATACAGCTTATTATAATTGTCGTTATGACTAGCTTGATTTTATAAAATAACAAAGCTTTTGTCATTGTCTTCATAAATTGTTTTCCATTTTTCTTCAAGGTCTTCAATAGATTGATTGGTTTGTTCTATTTTTCTAAATCATCAAAAATATTTTGGTTGGATGAATATTGTTCCACTACATTTTGGATTCTTCTTATGATCCATATGTCTTTGTATTCATATTTTAAACATTGCTGTAATTCCTCTTCTCTTTGATTCATGCTCATTAAATTAAATACTTTTCGTCATTAAATACTAATATGCAGTTCTTTCCTTCTTTCTTGCTGTTTCTTCGGTAATACTTCATCAACTCCTTCAGCAAAAACATAGACACTCCCTCTGATGAATCTCTCTTAGTATTTAAATATTGTAAAATATATATTTTTTCATAATATTAATTTTCACCTTAAATGTTAGAGTTAGTATTTTAATTAATTATTTACCTATACAATATGTATTAATTAATTAATTATTAATTTTTAACATTTCTTTACAATATTATAGAATTACATTACTTTTTAATAAAATGTTAACAGAATTCTATTACTTTTCATTATTGATGTAAATCATTGTTAAATATTTATTAATAAAAATTTAAATTCATTGATAGGAAAAGAATGAACATTGATGATATTTCGCCTCATATCTTCATTGTTGATTCTTACGTCTATCATATGAATAAGCCATCTGAACCTAATGTGGTTCGGATGACCCTCCCCCCTCCAACATTTTAGGAGGAAAAATATTAAAAAAATCTTTTAAAATAAAATTTCTGACTACCATCACATTAAACATTTGTCACTTTTACAGGCTCATCTGATCCTGTGGCTATCCAGCCTAGCTTAGTATTTTGAAACACTATTCTCTTACATTTCGATTTTATTTGACCTACACGTAATAGATCAAAAAATATCTCTGACCCAATTACCATGTCGATAGCTCCTGGAATATTATAATTCGGGTCTGCTAAATTGATTCCTTCCATATTCCCAACCACAAACTTCTGTTCTGGAACATTGGACATAATTTCTTGAATAACTAATACCTCAATATTCTTATTATAATTTGACTCTTTAGATCTTAGCTTTATTGAAACCTTTCCATCTACTTTAGACCTATTCTTACCTAAACCTTCAATTGTATTGTAGGACTTCAAACTTTTTAATTTTAATTTATTCTTAAATCGTTTGGTCATAAGACAAACCTGAGACCCACTGTCTAGAAGAACTCGAGTGTTAACCCACTGGTTATCAGCATTCTTAACTTCTACTACAGCTGTTGGTAGTAAAACGGAAGACTTAGTTTTGTTATTTTCATTTTTGCTAAATGGACTTTTAACTTTTGCTTTATGCAATAACGTATTGTGCTGCTTATTGCATAATTTGCATCTAATATTTCTAGAACATTCCTTATACAAATGACCAGAATTTAAACATTTATAGCAAACAACATGTTCTTTCGTTTTTCTCCATTTTTCTTTGATTGAGAGGCTTTTAAAGTTAGAACACTTATACAAATTATTTTTGTGGTCACAATTTGAAAAGCATTTATAATTGCTGTTTCTTTTTGTCTGAGCGCTTTTAACTGATTCTAGAGATATCTTTTCTCGACATTCCATTTGCTCATCATGGTTAATAAACTGTCGACTTGCCTCTAAAGAATAGTGCATTTGCTCTATAAACTCTACTAATTTGTGTACTTTTGGAAGTTCCCTAGATCCTCCCAAATACTGTTCGAATTGGACTCTTAAATTGTCGTCCATCTTCCTTTGAAGAACAAAGCAAAGAAACGCTTGTTGCATTTCTTCAGAGCTAATTTTTATAGCATCAAGTGCCTGTAAACTCTCATTTACCTCATCCATAAAAGTTTTTATGCTTTCTAAATTAAAACAGATTTGTGGTGCATCCAAAATGCTTTTAAAATAAATAGACGTAATGGCTCTTTTATTGGAATAATATTTTCTTAAAATATCCCAGGCTAATTCAAAGTTTTCAGCTTTAACTGGCAATTTTGCAACCAACTTAAGTGCATCACCAGTTAACTTAGCTTTTAGAATACACATTTTTTGTGTATTAGAAATTGGTTGGTCAATAATTAGTTGCTCGAAAAGCTCACTAAACGTATCCCACTCTGTATAGCTTCCACTAAATATAGGAATGTCTATTTTTGGTAGTGTATACGGAAGATTTGTAGTATAACATTCTATGGCTGGAATGTTTTCATACAAATCTTTTAAAGAATAAAACACTTCCGTAAGTTCGTCGTCAGGAAACTGGCCCAAATATTCTAAAAATATATTTTCAGCTACTTTATATTTTTCCCTAACTACTTCTATAGAAGCCTGTCTTATCTTAAATTTATTAATTTTTTCCTCCAATTCATTCAAAACGTATTGGAATTGTCTCATAAGACCACTTTGAACTTTTGGCTGAAGATCAACTTCTAATTTCTCTATCACTAATTTATTTTTAAAGTGACTATACACAATGTCAAAATTTTGTATAGCCTCCTTTATTTCAGCTACAAAATTCGTTTTGAAATATGAACTATTTTCAATAGTAACTGAAGGAGGATGGAGCCCTAAGTCATTCTTAATAAATTTTTCTTTTACGTAATTAAATCTAGCCCTAAGTTCCATAACAGCTTTCCTAAATTCATGGCTGGGAATCTCATGCTCGGCTAATTTATTTAAATTATTATATAATTCTACTACCTCACAACCTAACTTCTCCTGTTCTTTAACTAAATCTACCTGATTCATTTTTACTTTTTATTTAAAATTAATTAAACAATTTTTTTTTTAATAAATTGTTATATTTTATAATTTTTTTTAATATAAAGTTAATAAATATTATTTTTTTTTAATTTCGCGAACCGATAGTTAAATTTTTGTTAAGAACGAGAAAACACGAAAAAACAATCTTTCACTTATTTTTCGTTATTATATTATATTTTAAAATACTTTTATGATTTTTAAATTATCAAAAAATTTAAGACATAACTTAAGGTTACGCACACAAAAACACGGGGTCACCAAAATGTTAGGCGAGGCGAGACGTAAACTACAAAAAAACAACCTATCGATCTGACGTCGATTTTAGAACTCAATTTTTATTTACAAAACTTAACCTAAGGTAAACTAAAACTCTTATTATCTAATTTTATCTAAATTTATCTAACAACACATGTGGCAAGCATGTGTTGTTACAATACTTATGTATACTGAAATTACCTAAAATAGCTTATCTTACACACACCAGTCTTGTGTGGAAAATTACCATTGATAAGATCAACAGTAGGTAAAAATATCCTTTGATAATACTATTTTAAATATACATACATTTTCCAAATGTATAATTCAGTGCACAACATGGTAAATCTTATAATATAGAATTTATACTTCTATAAGATTGAACAAATAAATAAATAAATAAATAAAAAATTGGCATGATTGATCTTATCAAATTTTTTCTGTTGACAGATAATTTCGCACCAAAATTAAAACAAAAACAATTACGAATTTTTTTTAACAAAAAAATCGAAATCAAATACGTAATACAAATTTGGAAATGGAATCTGACAATGTGGTAAGTTCTTGTTGTTTTTCTTTTTCTGTGTAGTAGTATGACGTCTATCAAAATATACAATGGTTAATATACGACAGGTGTTCACAGTAGTGCTATTTGATCCTAAATAGCACTTTAAGATTTAGCACTTTAGTAGACATAGTGAATTGGCTATATATCTATATCTATAAAAAAATGTCCGCGTCTGTTTGTATGTTGTTTGTTTGGGAAGGAAAATGACAAATATAGACGACCGAGAGGCCCGATTTTTCTGAAATTTGACAATATGTTAAGGTGTGACCGATGGATGGTCAAGTGGGCGTGACCACTCCCATATAAGTCAGATTTTAAAACATACAAATATTGATGATCAAACCTACCGATTTTTCTGAAATTTTGACTGTGGAGTAAGGTCTGATTGGTAGTTAAAATAGCCTAGGGTTTTTCTGAAATCTCAAGTGGGCGTGACCCCTTCCATATAACTCATATATTAAAAATGACAAATAAGAATGACCGAGCGGCCGGATTTTTCTGAAATTTTGACAGTATGGTAAGGTGTGACCGGTGGTTAAAATAGGCAAGGGTTTCTTCAGAAATCTCAAGTGGGCGTGACCCCTCCCATATAACTCATATATTAAAAATAACAATTATAGGCGACCGAGAGGGCCGATTTTTCTGAAATTTTGACAGTATGTTAAGGTGTAACCGGTGGGTAAACAAGGTCAGGTTTTTTTTTGAAATATCAAGTGGGCGTGACCACTCCCATCTAAGTTAGATTTTAAAATATACATTAATAAATATACATATTAAGGTTTTAAAATAGGCCAATTTTTTAAGTTAAAAACTTTAACTACCTACCCGGGCAACGCCGGGTAAAATCAGCTAATATATTATAAATGTGTCTGTAAGTTTGTTTATTTCTTTGTTTGAAAGAGGTTGACTCCTAAACAATTCGACCGATTTCAAAATTAGAAATTAGATAGAACATTCCCTTAAGGTGGTTATAGGATATGTTTTGTTTCAAAACTTGGTCCAGAAAAGGCCGAAATAGGGTAAATGGTGGACCAAATGGTGAAAAATTAAATATTTATCTTTGAATTTGGTAAGCCATAAAAGTTGTAAACTTCAAACTTAACAGAAGTAAATTCATTCAGTAAATTTAGAAAATAATTAAAAGGATCGGAGCAGGGGATGGCCCCTTCCCCGTTACAAATACAATACAATGATTTTTGAACTTTAGATAAAGTTATACTAACAAGTTTCAATCGTCTACATGCCATTTTAAAACTTAATCCGAGAAGGGTTCCAAATAGAGGATCAAATACGGCTATTTCTATACATATATAATATTAATGAAATTGTAAGCTTGTTTATTTCTTTGTTTGAGATGAAATACTTCCTAAACCGCTTTACTAATTTAGATGAAATTTTTAATGTGGATAGATGTTTCCCTCAAGATCGTCAAGAAATATGTTTTGTTTCAAAATCTGGTCCGGAAAGAGGGTCAAATAGTACACCAAATAGGGTAAATAGTGCAAAATTTAATATGTTTCATTGAATGATAAGCTATAAAAGTTATAAAAATTCAGTCAATTTAAGTTCACTTCGTTCCAGAAAAAAGTAATAAGGATCGAAGCAGGGGCATGATGCCTTCCCCTTTTACAAATACAATGCCTATAACTGGGTTAACCGATTTTGATTGAATGTTTGAATGTTTTGCTGTATGTATGTTCTTTATCGAAAAGTAAACTATGCACTTGATCATGTTATGCTCTTTAGCGAAGTTATTGCGCATGAGCCGACAAAGGTTTTTAAGTTGGTAATATTAATTGCCACCAGGTGGCACCACTGAAAATGACTCAAAATGCACTACATCGTAAACTGTGCATTTGATCATGCCTTCTTCTTCTGTTATCCTTGACTCCCAGTGGAGCATAGGGACTCAACCATCCTTTTATATCGAACTCTATTGCGAGATGTTAGGCATACATCATTCCATGAATAGTTTGCTGCTTGTAACTCCGCATCAATTGACCTTCTCCACGTTCTAGCAGGTGCACCAACACGACGGCCGCTTCCTTGTGGATTCCAACGAAGCGCTTGTCGAGCAATGTTGGTATTTGGCCTTCGAAGTGTGTGGCCTATCCATCGCCATTTCCGTTGACATACCTCTATAGAAGAAGGGATTTGGTTTGTAGCGTTTAGTAGATCTTCATTTCTTATTCGATTTGGCCACCATATATTAAGGATTTGCCGCAAGCATTTGTTTGCAAAGGTTTGCAGGCGCTTATCGATGGCATTTGTGCGTTTCCAAGTTTCGCAGCCGTAATACAAGATGGACTTGACATTCGAGTTATATATTCGTAACTTAGTTGTTGTTGATATTTGCCGAGATTTCCATATAGTTCGGAGAATGCCGAATGCAGATTTTGCCTTATTAATACGCGATTCAATATCCTCATCGGCGCCACCTTTTGTAGATACCAAACTACCAAGATAATTAAAGGTACCTACACAACCAATACCCTCGTTATCCACATTGATGTGTGGCGACGGGTTTGCGCCATAGCCTCCAGGCATAATCTTTGTCTTGGAGATATTGATTTCCAGCCCAGCTGCCCGAGATTCAACAGTAATAGCGCTAGTGTTTTCTTGAAGGTGAGCTGGTCTTTGGCTTAGAAGACATACGTCATCGGCGTATTCCAAGTCCTCGAGTTGCTTAAATGGTGTCCATTGGATACCACGTCTACCATTCAGTGCCGTGCGCATTATATTGTCGATGACAAGGATAAAAAGTATAGGTGATAATATACATCCTTGTCTTACTCCATGCCTTGATCTTTGGCAAAGTTGTTGCCAATTAACCGGCTAAGATTACAGTTTTGGCATATACAATTTTCGACAGGTGGCGCCACTGAGATTTACTCAAAGTGAATTAAATCGTAAGTTGTGTATTTGATTATACTCTGATCTTTAGCAAAATTGTTACACATGAATAATACTCAAAGTGAATTAAATCGTAAGTTGTGCATTTGATTATGCTCTGATCTTTAGCAAAATTGTTACACATGAGCAGACAAAGCCAAAATCAATGAAAATTACTCAAAATGAATTAAATCGTAAACTGTGCATTTGATCTCGCTATAATCTTGCCAAAGTTATTACGTTGAGTCAACGGAGGTTTCTAAGTTGATAAAACCAATTTCCAAAATTATTCAAAATGAATTGAACTGTAAACTACATATTTGATCATGTGTTGATAGGACAAAATGATTATTTCCTCTTAATTAATTATAGTACTTTATGAAATAAAAATATGAAAACTTTAAAATTTGCCTCGAAATGCTTATCATGAAGCTCCGAGCAAGGCTCGGTCAACCAGGTGCTATACAATTATTGCTCGTTTAAAGATATTAGTTTTAATGTATTGAATCGAGCTGATTTGGTATAAAAAAATTGTCTTTATAAGGACTACTGTTAAGAGCCTTACAGTAACCGATATCTTCTAACTACAGAAGCATGTAAATTCTTAATATAATCACTTCTGTTTTTAATAAAAATATGCCCTTTTAAATGTCCTTTGTTGTGGTAATATTTTTGAAAACCACAGGTTTTTCCCATTAAATCTGTATGTCTTCAACCTTTTCAAAAAAACATTTCCATGCAAGTGTGTATTGGCAGTTTAACTATACCTTTACACTTATACATACTCATATCAAATACAACTGTAAAAGTTAGTGCCGGCATGTTTTTATTGCTCCGGAGTTTTATTTTTCAATAACGGAAAACACAATTTATGTTGAGTACGCCATTTTACATTTATGACATATTTTTCTAGAGTTTGCAAAAAACCGTAAAAATGAGAAACCGCGGTTTCGGTTTAAAACACACAAAACCGGCCGGTTTCGGTTCGGTTTTCGGTTTTTTATTAAAGCTCATATTTATAATTTAATACTAAAATTCAGGAAATTAATTCAGGTTTTTTAAATGTGAGGGATTTCTTAAATAAGTCTTGTTTCTTTTAGAGAAAGTGTAGAGTCCCTTTAGCTTGTATAATATTTGCATCCGAGCGACAAACTACTTCAACAGTCATTTTTACGAACACCAGCCGATAGAAGCATATCCAAGGTCGACAGCTTTTCTAAACATTCATGGATACTTTCTTTAAGAAGCAGAAATCTAAGAGTAAACTTAATTCACGATTATGATGCTTTTTAACGCTTGTTTGTAAAATATTATTAAGAACTGACGAATTATTGAAATACCGAATTGTTTTTCTTACAGCCTCTAGGTTAAAATTTATATGGGCAATCGGTTTTAAATGATTCAAAGTTTCATCGTCGCCATCTTCAAAATTGTATTCGCTTTCTTCGGTTTCAAATTCTTCCACATCTGGTTTTATAAGAAATTTTTCATAAAAAACATCAATGACTGCAAGATGAATTCCGTTTTCAGATCCAAATTTGATATTGACTGCTGCTCCGTCTATAGTACATGCTTCAATGTTTGTATCAAGTGAAATATTAAACTCCATTTGCTTTTGTCTGAGTCCTAGGTTATACAATATATCGTCATAAACCGTCTTCTACTTGCACTTGTTTATTCGTCCACTACTTCATTTCACAGACAAATTACGTTCAAATTTATGATAAGCTAATGTTATTTCTGAATAATACCAACAAAAAATTATGAAAAATAAATACGGTTTTCGGTTTCGGTTTTGAGGCATAAAAAACCGAGGTTTCGGTTTCGCTTAAATCCGAACTGCAAACCCTATATTTTTCTGTTTATTTAAGGTTTTTACAGAATGACAATTTAGTTTTTGGCTTTAAATGGCTTTGCTGTATACATGTGTTTCTGCTTTATTCATTAGCGTCTGTCTTTTGGGTTTAATGCGTTTATTTGCATAGATATTTCATAGATTTCATATAAAACCCTTCATAGTATTTTTTGAGTTTTGTAAATACCTGGTGTCTCATATGAATCTCTTTCATGTATTAAACTTTACATTATGACTTTAAGAAGTCATATAATGAACGATTTTACCACGACCTCTAACAAAATATAATATTAGACAAATTCCTACCTAAAAACTTCTGTATATATCTCAATGATGACACTTTGATAACAAATAAGTATACAAAAAAGCTATAAAAAATATTCTTCCTAATAAAAAGAAAGACATTGCAGCAAAAAAATCAGAAATTTAATAAATCTAACATTTGAAAGTGCTCCTGATGAAATTGCTAGGAAAAGGCAAAAGAAAAAATCTAATTAAATACGTTTTTATTAATGTTCTCGAGTCACAGCTACCAACAAAGCGTTAAATAAAAATTAAATGCTTGTAGAAATGGCTAAGAAGAAAGCAAAGAAAAATTTAACAAATTTTCAGATTTAATGAAATAATTTTCTTTCTTCTTTCTCTGCTCTTAAAACAGGCAAAAACAGTTCTTTTAATTATGTTGCCATTGCAAATAATTAATGGCAAAGTTTCCTTTTTTTTCAAATGAAACTACTTATTCATCTAAATTAACTTTTCAAGCTAAAGTGCACTTCAGTGTTAATTTAGAGTGCAATAGAACTTAAACATATGCCATGAAAACTAAAATATTTTTTGCATAAAAGGAAACACACAAATTAAGTTTGTAGGGAAATAATTAGCTTAAAAGGAAATCATTAATCGTTGTTACTTTTGTAATATATTTCAATAAAACCTAAAAATTGTTAACTACTTTTTATATTGAATTTTAAATCAATTTCATATACAAAAACATATAACCCTTTTGCTAGGCTATGTAATATTTCACATACATAAACATTAATGTTTTGTTTAATTTAACATTAAAATGTTCAAGCAATTTTATATAATGACAACGTAAATGTTTGTTTTAATATTCATATCGAAAATCCTTTAATATTTAAATTCAATCTTAATTGTTAAAAATATTTTCCATAAATTAAGTGAGAATTTATCTCACTTTGTTAATGATTTTGCTGTTCATTTGTTTACACCCTTTAATATGAGTGTTCAAAAATGCAAAACGTAGAATATATCAGGGCGTCTCGATCTACCATCAATCGGAAATGTATCTAGAAATAACTTCCAGCAAATCAAACTTAATTCAGGCAACATTTCAAGACCATCCATGTGATATTCTCTATCATTAATGTAAACTATGGACCGATTGTCAACATATTTAAAAGTTTATTTCTAATGCCTTAAAAAAAAACTTTCATTTTTAACTTTCATGATTTCATGAATATCTTGAACGCGGTTACGTCCTAATTTATTTATAAGCTGGGTCGAATTTTCTCATACCTTCTCCGACATATAAATAACAAGATTTCGAAAAGAGTCAGCAGAGGGTGCTGTGGCTTAGATGGTTAGAATTTCGACTAATAAGCATAACATGTCATACTCATCCTGGATTCGAGTCACTGTCACGGCAACATCAGTTTTTATAAATAAAGCATCCACAATCAATGGTAAGCCATACAGCAATAACACGCCGTCGCACAGTGGTATTTCTTCAAAATAAAAGAAGAACGATTAAATTTTCATATTTGTTCAGTTTTATATAGATAATCCAAATTCTAAAAATTTTCGAACACCGTCAACTACTTGGGGTACCTGCCTTGGGCCCCCATTTCTATACCCTTCACCACCATAGGTTTAAAGGGTTTGTGCTGATGTATGTAACGCATAGAAATATTTGTCTTAGTATATCAATAGACTTAGAATCTCTTTATGAGTCGATTTAGCGATGTCCGTCCGTCCGACTGGATGGCTGGCTGGCTGGACCCCCATGTAAACCTTGTAATCAAAGTACAGGTCGCAATTCTAAAGATAATTTGATGAAATTTGGCTCAGATCATTTTTTTTATAGTGGGACCATGGCTATTGAAATTCGCAACCGGTCGCAATAAAACCGAGTTTTATTAATTTTGCTTGAAATTAGATCATCCCTTGGGGTACCTGTCTTGAAAACCTTGGGAATGAAAACATTTTAGCTCACTTATATCTATTCCAGCGATTTTCTAACTTCTTGACCCCCTCTGAAAAGCTATTTTCCGGAAGGTCAGCTAAATACTAATCCATCAATTGTTTCCTCTATGAACCATATTTTATGGTTTAGAAAGAGATAAAGAAGACAAATCGGGCAAATATGCTGGATACGACAGCAATTGGATTTTATATCAAAAATTTTTATTTTCTATAGAAAAACGAAAATTTTCTATAGAAAAATTTTTTATCGAACATTTTCTGTAGACAAATTTTTTATCTAACATTTTCTATAGACAAATTTTTTATCTAAAATTTTCTATCGAAAAATTTTTTTATCCAAAATTTTCTATAGAAAAATCTTTTATCGAAAATTTTCTATAGAAAAATTTTTTATCAAAAACATTCTATAAAAAATTTTATATCGAAAATTTTGTTTAGAACAATTTTTTATCGATAATTTTCGATATAAAAATTTTTTATCAAAAATTTTCTTTAAAAAAAAATTTTAAATCGAAAATTTTCTATGAAAAATTTTATATCGAAAATTTTGTATAAAAAAATTATTTATCGATAATTTTCGGTAGAAACATTTTTTATCGATAATTTTCGATAGAAAAATTTTTTATCGATAATTTTCATAGAAAAATTGTATATCAAAAATTTTGTATAGAAAATTTTTCTATAGCAAAATTTTATATCGAAAATTTTCTATAGAAAAATTTTATAACAAATATTTTCTATAAAAAATTTTATATCGAAAATTTTCTATACAAAAATTTTATACCAAAAATTTTCTACTAAAAAATTTTATATAGGAAATTTTCTACTAAAAAATTATATATTGGAAATTTTATATCAAAAATTTGTTACTAAAAAATTTTATATCGAAAATTTTCTATAGAAAAATTTTGTATCGAAAATTTTCTAAAGAAAAATTTTATATTGAACATTTTCTATAGAAATATTTTTTATCGAAAATTTTCTACAGAACAATTTTTTATCGAAAATTTTCTATAGAAAAATTTTGTATCGAAAATTTTATATTGAACATTTTCTATAGAAATATTTTTTATCGAAAATTTTCTACAGAACAATTTTTTATCGAAAATTTTCTATAGAAAAATTTTATATCGAAAATTTTCTATAGAAAAATTTTATATCGAAAATTTTCTATAGAAAAATTTTATATCGAAAATTTTCTATAGAAAAATTTTATATCGAAAGTTTTCTATAGAAAAATTTTATATCGAAAATTTTCTATAGAAAAATTTTATATCGAAAATTTTCTATAGAAAAATTTTATATCGAAAATTTTCTATAGAAAAATTTTATATCGAAAATTTTCTATAGAAAAATTTTATATCGAAAATTTTCTATAGAAAAATTTTATATCGAAAATTTTCTATAGAAAAATTTCATATCGAAAATTGTCTATAGAAAACTTTTACACTGAAAATTTTCTATAGAAAAATTTTATACTGAAAATTTATAGAAATTTTATAGAAAAATTTTATATCGAAAATTTTCTATAGAAAATTTTAATCGAAAATTTTTATCGAAAATTTTCTATTTAAAAATTTTCTATTGAATATTTTATATCGAAAATTTTCTATAGAAAAATTTTATATCGAAAATTTTCTATAGAAAAATTTTATATCGAAAATTTTCTATAGAAAAATTTTATATCGAAAATTTTCTATAGAAAAATTTTATATCGAAAATTTTCTATAGAAAAATTTTATTGAAATTTTGTATTGAAAATTTTGTATAGAAAAATTTAATATCGAAAATTTTCTATAGAAAAAATTTATATCGAAAATTTTCTATAGAAAAATTTGATATCGAAAATTTTCTACAGAAAAATTTTATATCGAAAATTTTCTATAGAAAAATTTTATATCGTAAACTTTCTATAGAAAAATTATATATCAAAAATTTTCTATAGAAAAATTTTATATCGAAAATTTTCTATAGAAAAATTTTGTATTGAAAATTTTCTATAAAAAAATTTTATATCGAAAATTTTCTATAGAAAAATTTTATATCAAAAATTTTCTATAGAAAAATTTTATATCGAAAATTTTCTATAGAAAAATTTTGTATTGAAAATTTTCTATAGAAAAATTTTTTATCGAAAATTTTCTATAGAAAAATTTTTTATCGAAAATTTTCTATAGAAAAATTTTTTATCGAAGATTTTCCATAAAAAAAAATTTATCTAAAATTTTCTACCAAAAAATTTTTTATCAAAAATTTTCTATACAAAATTTTATATCAAAAATTTTCTGCTAAAAAACTTTATATAAAAAATTTTATATCAAAAATTTTTTACTAAGAAATTTTATATCGAAAAATTTCTATAGAAAAATTTTATATCGAAAATTTTCTATAGAAAAATTTTATATCGAAAAATTTCTATAGAAGAATTTTATATCGAAAATTTTCTATAGAAAAATTGTATATCGACAATTTTATATAGAAAAATTTTATATCAAAAATTTTCTATAGAAAAATTTGTTTATCGAAAATTTTCTATAGAAAAATTTTTTATCGAAAATTTTCTATTAAAAAATTTTATATCGAAAATTTTCTATTATAAAATTTTATATCAAAAATTTTCTATAGAAAAATCTGTTACATTTATTTATTAATGTAACAGACAAATGTTTTGATTAAAACCAAAAAATGTTTGCGGAGAAACCCAAATTCCTCGACGCGTTTCGTGGTTGGTTAGGTCATCCTTCCCCAATTTTTGACAGATCGAAAACCTCGCATTATTACTTATTTTACAAACAAAATTTTTACGATTTTTATTAAAATTTGCCAACTCTATTTGAAGCATTTGTCGAGAGGAGTTGTCTTTGATTAGGATAACATGTTGATAGTCACTTATCAGAACCTGTAAGGGTATGGTTGAAAGGTTTTAATGTATTCACTATAAAATTTAGACTGGGTTCAAAATATCTTTGAATTAAAAAGCCTTATTGCTTAAATATAAACTAAAGCAAAGTTTTGCTTTGCAGCTTTTCCTTGTCATCCTAAATCCCTTTGTTATTTTTTTTTTTAATTAATAAAGGAATGAAGAAAATTCAAATTTTTATTCTTTATTGAATAGAGCCGGTCTTTAATAAATGTATTGTATTCTTGCAACATAATGTTACAACCTACAAACTATTTTCACAATTTAAATACCAGAACATTCGCCTACCAAAGTCTATAAATTTTATTCCAAAAATATTTCTACCATATCCGAAACTAAGTAGAAATAAAAGAACATTTCATCATTAAAAACCATTATTGAATATTTTTGTTTCGCATGTTAAATATTTATTTATGGCTTTTTGCACTTAATGACCCGGGTCCTTAAAATGCGAAAGTAATGTAAGAGAAAAACAAAACCCAATAAAGTAGAATTCAATATTGTGACAAAATTGAAAACCAACATCATCAAACTTATTGGAAAATAGCATTACTTTTACATATACACACTCATACTCTCAAACGAATACATACAAAGCGATTCATAAATATAAATGAATAAATATTCTTCATTTGTTATTTCATTTAAATGAAATGTGGCATGAATGCAAAAAAAAACCGACAAACCCATGAAAATCCTTATGCCCAAACATACTAGCATAACTTCTTTCCAGCTTAAATATCCATATCCTTTTATTTATTTATTTTCGTCCTGCATATTTTTAATACTATTTTGTTGTTGTTTTTTTCTGATTCCCTTATTTTTAATTTTCAATTTAAATGAATGCATCCATGAATGCATTCGAGTATAATAAAAAAGACAAAAACATTGAAGAGCAATTGGCTGTAATGTTAAGGGTCCCCATCCTTTATAGGTTACAAACTTATTGATCTTTTATAGATAAAAAAAATCTATTATTATTTATGATGAAAACCAAATAGGCAGCAGTAATTTATAAAAATATATTCAATATGTATGTATATATAAATGTATTTAGTCACACTATGCCTGCATATCCCAGTTAGGGGTTGAAATATGTTCTTTTATATCAAAATTTTCAACGAAATGATTTATCCCTGCTTTTTGGTCTCTAAAGATAATTTAGTAGCTTTAGAAATACTTTCCAATCCATAAAATTATAAGGCCCTATTTCCAAAGATTTGTATTTTTAATGTGTTTTAAATGTTTGCTGGGTATTACTAAGATTTTATAGATTTATTTCTATATGCACTATATGCAAGAGCATGTAAAACTTTGCATGGAGCTGATATTTAAATGTAAGCAATAAATAATGACGAACAAATTAATTTTCATTAAAATTAAATTCAGTCAAATATTTATTGTCAACTTCTCGTTATTACAACATCAAGTGTATGGTATTTTAATGGAAATTGCTTTTAAAAAAGAATTAAATGTTATAATAGAGCTGGATTACGGTATCTCCTTAAGTTTTCAAAGATTTTTATTAAAGGATTACCTTAGTTATTCATTACTATCGAAAGATTTTTAAAAATCATGTTGCCTACTTTTAGGAGCTTTTGAAAATTTTTTTTAAATAAATATTTTGTATGTAGTTTCTTTAAGCAAGTTAAAAATTAAACATTTTTAAGAAATCATATCATACTTTTGTGTAGCATACCCTTAGGAAAATCTTAATATAATAATTCTGTGGCGATAAGTGATAATGGCTCAAGTTTAAAAATAAACAAAAATTAAATTATTCTATAAAAATAAGAAATTATTATAAAAAATTACTACAAAATTAAGAAATTTTTGAAAAACTTCCTATAAAATTAAGAAATTTTTGAAACATTTCGTATAAAATTAAGAAATTTTTGAAAAATTTCCTACAAATATAAAAAATTTTTGAAAAATTTCCTATCAAAACAAAAAATGTTTTAAAAATTTCCTAAAAACATAAGAAAATTTTTGAAATTTTTTTTAGAAAAATAAGAAATTTTTAAAAAATTTCATAAAAAAATAAGAAATTTTTTGATAAATTTCCTATAAAAATAAGAAAGTTTTAGAAAATCTTCTTACAGAATTAAACATTTTTTAAAAAAATTCCTATAAAAACGAGAAGTTTTTGAAAAATTTCGTAAAAAGCATAAGAAAATTTTTGAAAAATTTCCTAAAAAAGTAAGAAATTTTCACAAATTTCCTATAAATATGAAGGCTTTGAAAAATTTCCTAAAACAAAATAAATTTTTGACAAATTTCCTATAAAAATTGAAAATTTCCTAAAAAATAAATCAGAAATTTTCACAAATTTTCTATAAATATAAGAAGATTTTTAAAAATTTCCTAAAAAAAAAAAACAATTTTTGACAAATTTTCTATAAATATAAGAAAATCTTGAAAAGTTTTCTTAAAATATAAAAAACTTTTGAAAAATTTACTATAAAAGTAAAAAAGTTTTGAAAACTTTCCTATAAAAAGAAGAAATTTTTATAAAATTAATTTCCTGTAAAAATAAGAAATTTTTAAAATGTTTCCTATAAAAATAAGAGATTTTGAAAAAATTTCTTATAAAAATAAGAAATTTTTAAAAAATTTCCTATTAAAATAAGAAGTTTTTGAAAAATTTCCTATAAAAATAAGAAGGTTTTGAAAAATTTCCTATAAAAATAAGAAATTTTTGAAAAATTTCCTATAAAAATAAGAAATTTTTAAAAAAAATTCCTATAAAAATAAGAAATTTTTGAAAAATTTTCTATAAAAATAAGACATTTTTGAAAAATTTCCTATAAAAATAAGAAATTTAAAAAAAAAATTCCTATAAAAATAAGAAATTTTCTTAAAAAAATAAAAAATTAACAAATAAAAATAAAACATAAGAAATTTTTGAGAAATTTTCTATAAAAATAAGAAATTTTTAAAAAATTTCATAAAAAAAAATTGAAAAATTGTTTAAAAATTTAATATAAAAAGAAGAAATTTTTTGAAAATTTCCTATAGAAATAAAATTTTTTTTCAAAACTTCCTAAAAAAATGAAAAGTTTTTGAAAAAATTCCTATAAAAATAAGAAATTTTTGTTAAAAATTTACAAAACTCTACCTTTTTGTTTGCTGGGGTTACAAATGTGTGTAATGACTGATTTCCTAATCCCTTGAGTTTTAATTAAAATGTTTTATTACTTTTTATTAACTGAAAAGACTTGCGAGTGAAAATGCTATGATAATAAAACAAATATCTAAAAATACAAACAAAGAAATAAGCTCATAATAATTTGGCGTATTTTTGTTAAAGTAATGGAAAGAAAAATGGAATAAATGACATTTAACAATGATATTATGTTACAAATTGTCTGGAGATTATAAATGTAGTCATTCACCTTGCCTTACCTTTTTCAATTCTACGATAAAAGGTCAAAAACCTTTAAATGTTTGAGACTATTTTTGAACAAACAAATGTTTTAGTTTATAAAACAAAATAAGTTTGAATATGATCAACGAGTAAGGAAAACTAATTTCAAAAGTTATTAATATAAAGAATATATAGAATATATTGCTTCAAATATTATAAAATATTTATGTTAAGGAAAATATAGATACGACTTCTTACTTCCTTAGCTACCTTGGAAATCCCAATTTAAGATGCACTAGCGACTTTAATTTGTTTCAAGTTTTCCTTTCAACAGCTTATTTTAACAAGGTAATACCTAAGTTACTCTGTAGATTTTGCTATATCATCTTAATTTTCAACGCTCCGCAAAATATGCAACATATTTTTTTAATAAAAAAACTTTAGTTTATAACAAACTCATATTAACTGCAAGTTTTCTACCTTACTTCAATACGTATGTATTTTATACTCCAATGAATGTGTGTAATTTTCTATGTAATTTTAAGTTTTTCTTTTCATAAAACGTTGTTGGATGTTGTTATATTAAAGTTAACACATGAGACCTAAGTTTAGCCCAGAAGTAACTCGTATGATCGTGTAAACAATGTGTAAGTTTCTTTTACAACTTAAACGAGCTTATCTATATTTGAGGTACGGTCTAGTACTTTTTTTTTAAGAACATAAAGAGTTAAAAATATTTACTAAAGAGTTTTGCCAGAGCTAGCCTTATATTGCTAGGGGTTGTTATCAAACTAAGGTGTTGCATTATTTGTATGTGCTGCAAGTATGTAATTGTATGTAATGCAGTTGTTTTTGTGTTCATCAACTTGCCATAGAGTGAAGGTAAAAATAGTGGCAGTTACATTAGTTAGGTAATTTATTAAATTTCCCCTGGTTACACATTATAAGCAGTTGATAAAAATTTCAACAATATCATTAGGATCTAGAAAGGGATAGTGTTACGTTTCCTTGTCACTCACAAATTTAAAAGGGACTAAGACTCTATTATTATGACTAGAATTTAAACAGTTTAAAAAAATCTTCCTTTAAAAAGTCGTATAAGTATTAAAATATTGAATATATTTAAATAAATTATATATTGATTTCATTACTTTACCCTAACATCCAATCACATTAAAAATCATTTTATTATTTTAATCCCTTGCAATTGTTTCCTTTCGATGATATATTAAATTTTCAATAATCATGATATATTGTATCCTTTTTTTAAATCCTTTTGTTTAATTGTTTCAATTTAATTAAAAATATTTTCCAGAAATATTAATTGATTTAAAAGTAAAAAATCACACAAAAAACACTTTAAATATCATTGATAAGTATAACAAATTATTCATGTGTCACAAATAATTATGATAACATATATGTAAGACTATACTGCAGTCGGTCAAATCCGAAACAATGTCCTACACTATTATAGACAATTGTTAACTTATAATGAAGAAAATATATAAAATTTGTCAACATTGACCACAAATGAAAAATTTTCTATAAATAAAAGAATTTAAAAAAATCCCATGAAAATAATAAAATTTTGAAAAACTTCCTTCAAAAAAAAAATTGAAAAATTTTCTATAAAAATAAGTTTTTTTTTAAAAATTTCCTATAAAAATAAGAAGGTTTTGATAAATGTACTTAAAAAAATAAGAAATTTTTGAAAAATTTCCTATAAAAAGAAGAAATTTTTGAAAAATTTCCTATAAAAAGAAAAATTTCTTATAAAAAGAAGAAATTTTTGAAAAATTTCCTATAAAAATAAGAAATTTTTGAAAAATTTCCTATAAAAATAAGAAATTTTTGAAAGATTTCCTATAAAAATAAGAAATTTTTGAAAGATTTCCTATAAAAATAAGAAATTTTTGAAAAATTTCCTATAAAAATAAGAAATTTTTTAAAAATTTCCTATAAAAATAAGAACTTTTTTAAAAATTTCCTGTAAAAATAAGAAATTTTTAAAAAATTTCCTATAAAAATAAGAAATTTTTGAAAAATTTCCTATAAAAATAAGAAATTTTTGAAAAATTTCCTATAAAAATAAGAAATTTTTGAAAAATTTCCTATAAAAATAAGAAATTTTTGAAAAATTTCCTATAAAAATAAGACATTTTTGAAAATTTTCCTATTAAAATAAGAAAATTTCCTATTAAAATAAGAAATTTTTGAAAAATTTCCTATAAAAATACGAAATTTTTGAAAAATTTCCTATAAAAATAAGAAATTTTTGAAAAATATAAACAAGAAATTTTTGAAAAATAAATACAAGAAATTTTTGAAAAATTTCCTATAAAAATAAGAAATTTTTGAAAAATTTCCTATAAAAATAAGAAATTTTTGAAAAATTTCCTATAAAAATAAAAAATTTTTGAAAAATATAAACAAGAAATTTTTGAAAAATAAATACAAGAAATTTTTGAAAATTTTCCTATAAAAATAAGAAATTTTTGAAAAATTTCCTATAAAAATAAGAAATTTTTGATAAATTTCCTATAAAAATAAGAAATTTTTGAAAAATTTCCTATAAAAATAAGAAATTTTTGAAAAATTTCCTATAAAAATAAGAAATTTTTGAAAAATTTCCTATAAAAATAAAAAATTTTTAAAAATTTTCATATAAAAATAAGTAATTTAAAAAAAATCCTAAAAAAAATAAGACATTTTTGAAAAAATTTCCTATAAAAATAAGAAATTTGTCCTATCAAAATATGAAATTTTTGAAAAATTTCCTATAAAAATAAGAAACTATTAAAAATTTCCTTTTAAAATAAGATATGTTTGAAAAATTTCATATAAAAATAAGAAATTTCCTATAACAATAAGAAATTTTTAAAAAATTTTCCTGTTAAAATAAGAAATTTTTGAAAAATTTTCTACAAAAATAAAAAATTTTTGAAAAATTTTCCAAAAAAATTAAGAAATTTTTTGAGAAACTTAATATAAAAATTATAAATTTTTGATTGAATTCTATAAAATTAAAAAATTTTTGAAAAATTTCCTATAAAAATAAGAAATTTTTGAAAAATTTCCTATAAAAATAAGAAATTTTTGAAAAATTTCCTATAAAAATAAGAAATTTTTGAAAAATTTCCTATAAAAATAAGAAATTTTTGAAAAATTTCCTATAAAAATAAGAAATTTTTGAAAAATTTCCTATAAAAATAAGAAATTTTTGAAAAATTTCCTATAAAAATAAGAAATTTTTGAAAAATTTCCTATAAAAATAAAAAATTTTTAAAAATTTTCATATAAAAATAAGTAATTTAAAAAAAATCCTAAAAAAAATAAGACATTTTTGAAAAAATTTCCTATAAAAATAAGAAATTTGTCCTATCAAAATATGAAATTTTTGAAAAATTTCCTATAAAAATAAGAAACTATTAAAAATTTCCTTTTAAAATAAGATATGTTTGAAAAATTTCATATAAAAATAAGAAATTTCCTATAACAATAAGAAATTTTTAAAAAATTTTCCTGTTAAAATAAGAAATTTTTGAAAAATTTTCTACAAAAATAAAAAATTTTTGAAAAATTTTCCAAAAAAATTAAGAAATTTTTTGAGAAACTTAATATAAAAATTATAAATTTTTGATTGAATTCTATAAAATTAAAAAATTTTTGAAAATTTCCTATAAAGACTAGAAATTTTTGAAAATTTTTCCATAAAAATAAGAAAGTTTTGAAAAATGTTCCTAAAAAATCAGAATTTTTTAAAAATTTCCTATAAAAATAAGAGATTTTGAAAAAGTTTCCTATAAAAATAAGAAACTTTTGAAAAACTTCCTATGAAAAAAAGAAAGTTTGAAAAAATTTTCTATGAAAATAAGAAATTTTTAAAAATTTCTTATAGAAAAAAGAAATTCTTGAAAAATTTCCTATAATAATAAGAAATTTTTAAAAAATTCCTATAAAAATAAGAAACTTTTGAAAAATTTCCTATAAAAATAAGAAATTTTTGAAAAGTTTCCTATAAAAATAAGAAATTTTTGAAAAATGTTCTATAAAAATAAGAAATGTTTGAAAAATGTTTAATGTTTTAGAAAAGCTTTATCTTGAAGCGTATACTTGATAAATATAAATTTAGCATGAAAAATTACTCATACGACAGAGTGTATGTGTTATTAGTAGTATTAGTTTACTATCTCTCAACATTATAAACTGTTAGTAGTTAACATATTTATGTTAAGTAACTTTTTTAACATGTAATTTAGCTCATAATTTTACAGTTCACCACCATTGCAAATTTTAAATAAGCCGGTCAATGTAAAACTCTATGTGTTAGTTCATTTACCTAGTCAGTTACAGAAATGCCAATAAAATATATCGCACTTGATCAACAAGAGGGTATTTACTCAAAATTTTTAAATTTTCAGTAAAGTCAAGAAACTATTTTATTTTACTACTACTTTCATATATAAAACTGTAATTTTTTGGTGAAATTATAGTGAGAATGATGTCAGATTTTTACAGTGGGTAGATAAGACTACTACACATCAATTTCTTTAAAAAAGTGAAAATTTAAAAATTTTGAGTTAATACCCTCTTGTTGAACAAGTGCGATATATTTTTATTTAGCTGAAATTTTAAATTGATTTACATTAAAATTGACTGCAGTAGAAAGTTCAAAATTTTTCTGAAAAATATTTAAGAGGTACACGAGGCTCTCATTGTAATCGACAGCACATCATTGGCGCATTGAAATGAATTAATTCAGAAAAAATAGAAAACAAAAAGAAAACAACAAAAGCAAACACATGTTGAACTTGAAATAAAATTATTTTGCTTTTAAAACAAAAATATCTATAATAAAAAAAGGAAAAAAATTAACAGTTAATATTAAAACATCATAAACAAAAACAAACAATTGAGTAAACAAAATCAACAACATTATTCATCATCATTTGTTAACATCTTTTAAAAATAGAGAGAGAGAAACGGCTGTAAAGTTATTTTATTTACATGCGTGGTGAGCGTAACTTGGAAAAAAATGAATGTGTATTCCTACATTTTTGAAAATTTTATTTTATCAGCTTAACATTGTTAACATAGAGACCAGCTAGCTTCCCATTAGAATTTAAGAACATGTTAATTTAACAGTATATCCAAATGTAAATAATTTTATGTTCAGTACTAAAAACAAGTTAAAATTATGAACATTTACTTTTACTTTAAAGTCTTAAAAAAAGTAAATAATTTTCGATCTGTCTAGAATTAGAAAAATACCTCCTGATGATGATTAACTTAACCAACCATCGAAATTAGTTAGGAAAAGGTTTCTGTTGACCATAATAAAATTAATTTTTTATAGTACCTGGTTGACCGCTCCGAGTTTTATGATAAGCATTTTGTGCAAATATTCAGTTTATTTCGAATTATTTTATTTATTTATTCCGATCAACACATAGTTTGCATAGTTTACAGATTAACTCATTTTGAAAAATTTTGGAAATTGGTCATACCAACAGAAACCTCCGTCGACTCATGCGCAACAACTTTGCTAAATATTATAGCCTGATCAAATGCACAATTTACGATTCATTTCATTTTGAGTAATTTCCAGTGGCGCCACCTGTTGGACTTTAGTCATTCCCATTAATAAACCTTCGTCGGCTTATCCGCAACAACTATGCTACAGATCATAGCATGATTAAATGTACACCTTACGATAAAATTGACTTTGAGTAATTTTCAGTAGCGCCACCTGTCGGAAATTATTCTTTAAAACTAAAAAACCTTTGCCGGCTTTTTGCTAAAGATCATAGCATGATCAATTATACAGTTTACGATTTAATTAATTTTTTGAAATTTTCAGTGGCGCCACCTAACGGAAATTAGTCTTACCAACTTAAAAACCTTCGCCGGCTTATCCGCAACATCTTCGCTAAAGAGCATAATATGATCAAATTCACAGTTTACTATTCTATAAAGAACATACATAAAAGTTATAACATTACTCATTTTTCCCCTTTTTATACACTACTTTCAAAAAGTTCCATATGCTTCTTTGATATAAATTGAATTCGGTACATTTTATTAAAACGCAATTAACATAATTCCTATTCATATTACTTTTGAGATGTTAAGTTATCATTTTATACCTTTTTTACCCATTTTGGCCCCAAAATAAAAAAAATATCAAGTACGTATTCAATATTTCTTTCACATCTATTGACTGCAGTACAAAGTTCCTTTCTATATTCGTTATTTTAAAATATAAGAGTGGGTTAAAAAAGTACAAAAAAAAACAATTTTTACCCTTTTTTACCCCCTATCACATAGTTTCAAAAAAGTACCAAAAAAGTACTTTTTTTCATAGCTGTTTAAAACGTAATTTTAATTTTGTTACTATACCTATAGAGTGCTCTAAATAAAATTTGTAGTTGGATTTTCTTAAATAAAAATCAAACCTTTTAATATAAAAACTCTACAAAATACGCAAATATAATGACATATTATACAAAATCATTTAGCATTAAAATGTTTACTTAGTACTCGGGTTTTGCAAAATTATCGACTTTTTTCGGAAACCCTCCCATTAAAGATTTTACAGTTGCTTCTAATACCTTTTTGGAGCATGTGTTCCACCAGCGCATAAAATCGGACATGTTCTTGGAAATCTTTCCTGTGTTCTTCAATTCCTTTTTTACCAGAGCCCAATACATTTCCACAGGCCGAAGTTCTGGACAGTTAAGTGGATTTGCCTCTCGTGGTACAAAAATGACATTATTCTTTGAGTACCATTCAAGTGCCTTTTTTCCATAATGGCATGATGCCAAATCGGGCCAAAAAAATGTAGTCGCTCTGTGCTCTCTTAAAAAGGGTAACAACCGTTTTTGTAGGCACTCCTTTATATAAATTTCTGTGTTTATTGTGCCAGATGCCACAAATACTTTACTTCTTTTGCCACAACTGCAAATAGCTTGCCACACGAGAAACTTCTTAGGGAATTTTGTTTGTTTTTTTGTGCGAAACTCTTGCCGAACATTGCCCCGTTTATCAGCAACATAAAAATCTTGACCAGGAAGTTGAGAAAAGTCTGCCAGTACGTATGTTTCATCATCCATCACACAACAGGTGTATTTTTTTATAATTCAGACTTCAATTTTTTCGCTCGTTTTTTTGCTTCTAAGTTCTTTATAGCATTGCGATCTGGAACCTTTTGGACTTTGTATGTCTTCAGTCCAGCATAAGCTTTGACTCTATGTACAAAATTCGTAGAACATTTCACCGTATGAGCTGCTTTTCTTAAAGAAGTGTTAGGCGCTCTTCGAAAGAGTCGCTCGACTTCTTTTGCCTTACCTTTTTTCCTCCCTGATCCAGGTTTTCTTTCAATGCTCAGGTTTTCCTTATACCGTCTGATGGCATTAGAAACCGTTCGAGGGTCAACTTTCAAATTTTTAGCTATTTTTTTAAAAGTCCATGACGGATTTTTTTGAAAAGTTTTAATTATATTTTCACGAACTTTTTTTTCGCAGTCCATTTTGTTTGAAATAACTATTGAAAATTAATAATTTCTAAAATAATAGTATCTGACATATCTATAGAAACTAACTTGATCAAAAAATAAATTATTTCTTGCACTATGGATAAATTTTGTCTAAAATAGTAAATGCATATTTTTTTAGAATACTCTTTATTACTTTAGGAGATATAACGTTTTTGATTTTTTTCCCTTTTACCCGTTTTTACCCTCTTAGAGGCAAAGGTTCCAAAAGTCCCTTCTTCTTCGACCTATACATCAAAAAAGCCGTTTTCGAGATAGCCATTCTATATATATATATATATATACTTTAATATAGAAAGGCCCTAAGTAGTTTTTCATTCAATTTGCTTTTTAAAGCTTTACCTTATGTAATTTTATAAAAATATTTTAATTTTAAAAAACATTATTATGTCATTAAATCCTTCAGAGAATTTTGTAAAAAAAATGCGTTTAAAAAATTTCTGTATCTTCAAAACTTAAGATTTTATTCAGTTTATTTTTCCTCTCCTGTAATGTAAGAAAAATATTAGTTAGGGCTTTTCTATATTAAAGTAACGATATATATATACATATACAATTATTGCTCGTTTAAGAATATAAGATAAGATTCCTTGAAAAAAATGATTGAAAATTTTTTATCGAGCCAGTTGGGGGGCCATTTGACCCATTTATTTTAAACTCTTTTGATTATTTACCATTCTTTGATCTTTAGTGTGAGTTATGGTTAAAAAGGATCAGTTTTCGTCATGCAAATTCTATTAATATAAATATTATCACTTAATTTAGTTTGAATTACTGGCTGTGACTGGTCCAAACCTCAATACCGAGTTCTGTCGTGAAAAGAAATAACAAGAAACGTAAAAACAAAACATAATCAACAAGAACTCCAACAAACAACTAAACTTTTCTATTTTAAAGAGTTTGAGTATAATATACTTCATATTATGAATATGTGTACGAGTAGTTGTGTAAGTTTTATGACGTTGACTGCGACAATGACTAAACTAAATAATAAACTCCAACGAAGTCGTCACTATGTGTACCTGCATTTCTAGTTCGACAACCAACATTTTGCACAATATTAGAGTAGGTCAGGTCAGTATTACTGATTGTTAATGCCAAAAGTCACTATTCCGACTCCTGCATTAAAATAGTAATGGGCATGTTTGCAACTATTCCTGCAACGTTATCAACGCTGCAAGTTGTCAAACTCATGCCTTCTCTTTCTTCCATAATGCCTAAAAATTGCTGTCAGTTTTTGGACTTAATGCCCACCATATTGCTTCCTGTTGTTCATAACTTTCATGCCTTCTTATTCTTTTAGCAGCCATTCCAAAAGGTACGAAAAATAAAGCTCCTTGGACATAAACATAAAACTAACTATCTTGTTTTATTTCTTTGTTCTTTTTTCATAAACTTGCTCGCTGGGTTTGTGAGCCTTTTATTCAGAGTAAACAAAATAAATTAATTATTTTGTTTACTTTCTCGGCTCAGAGATTTGATGACTAAAACTCTCCACAGAAACTCCTAACTTTTGTTCCTTCACCCCTTCATTTGGCCCGATCGACCGGATAAAACCGCTGGAAGCGTACTCATCATCACTCTCAGAGATTTCATTGGATTGCTCACAAACATCTTACATATTTACATATATATTTAATTATTCCAAGGTACGTTTTGTTTTTGTTTCTGTCTTGAAGTGCATATAGGAAGAACTTGTTTAAAAGAACGGTTTTTATTTCATTTTGAGAAGGTTTTGAACACATTGTTTGTTCAAAAATTCTTTACTTAAATTTACAAAACTAAATTATATTAATATAAACCTATAAAATTGTGCTAGAAAACGATAAAATTTAAAAATTTAATTTTTATTATAATTTAATTTAAAAGTTACTAGTTAAAATTTAAGAATTTTTCTAATTAAAATTTAAAAAGTTTATAGTTAAAATTTAAAAATTCTCTAACTAAAATTTACATGAAAAGTTACTATATATCTACTGCTTAAAATCTAAAAATTTTTCTACAAAATTAAATATAAATCTACAATACAATTACGATATTAAAATTAAAACAAAAATATTGCACAAATATTAAATTGAATTACAATTATTCAATCATCGGATTACAATAATACATAAAATCATAAGTGGAAAATATAAAATTACCGAATTCAAATACTAAAAGTGTCAACAGTGCTGAAAAATTATTAAGTGGAAGGCAAAGAATCAAGTGAACCAAAAAGAATAGAAAGCGAAAGTCTTAAATAAGCAAAAGTGGAAGTTTTCTTCAAAAATTTGGATTTATTTTGGATACCAATCATCATTTGGATATTTTAAACGCTATTGGATAATCTACATATAATCATAATTCATCTGCTAACACTATCTTGGTGCTCTCCAAAGTGCTGGAAGTTTTGTTATTAATTTTTGAAAACAAAACCTTTTTATATATAGAACATTTAACTACAATAGCCTTGTTTTTCTATTTGGCAACATAAATTTCCAATTCGGCAATACAATTTTCCGAATCGTTTTTGAAATTCTGCATGCAGTTAATTATATTTTTGATCATTTACTCATTTATTTATTTACCACAATATAACAAATAATTTTAAAAATTATACGTATATTTTCTATACATATTCAAAAAAAAAATTATATTTTGATAACAATAAAAAATTTACTAAACCAGTCTTTTGCTAAAAAGCAATTTTTTCATTTTAATTTCTTTTTATTGAATTTCTTACCGAACAATATAACGAACTGACCTAATACGCATTCAAATTTATATATACATAAAACATTCCAACTAAAATATATACATATATTATTTCCATTCAACTAAAGTTCAATGAACTTTAGTACATAAGGCTTAGTAAACAGCTGATCGTTTTTCCCAGCAAACATTTTCTACCGCGCTGGATCATATATACATTTTTGATGAAAATTTGTTGTCTTGTACTATTTAAATTCATTTGGGTTCTTTTTCAGTAAGATTAGGTTTCAAGCTTACTATTTTTGCTTTAAAATTAATAAAATTTTTACAAATTTGGAATTTTTGGCAATTTTAAGAATTCATTTTGGCTATAAGATTTTTAGTTCATTTCTTAAGATCAAATATTTCAAATTTTCGTTCCCATTATTAATTATTTGAGAAAAATTTCAATATTTTCAATATTTCGTTAAAATTCGTGCACAAATTTACAATTTGTTTGTATATTTGAGTTTTGTACCACTTTTGTACATTTTATAAGTTTTTCACAGATTTTAATCCCATTTCGGTTTAAATTCTGAGTTTTTTTTTCATTTCTTTCTACTGTTTTCGAGTCTATTTCAAATTAAAATGTCTTTGGATCAATTCATTCGCTTGGCTGATAGTATCATCGAGTTTGAGTCTGACCTTAACAATGACCAATTTCCTGTATCTTCGCTTCACGCTTTGGATGTTCACCGATATGAACTAAAGTCAAACTGGTCACTTGCGAAGGCAGCCTACGAGCGATACTTAGCCGAAGTAGAAAAAGACATTGATGATCCCGAGAAACCCACAGATGTTGAACCTATAAAGATGAAGTACAAAAGTACTTATACGACGTATTGCAATTGTCTTACAAAACTTTATGAGTTGTCTGACGCGATACGTTCACAGCCTTCACACATAGAAACGCCCTTCCGCCCTGTGGAAACTACGGTTCAACCGAGTACTTCCAAAGATCTCGGAAATCAATCTACATCCTCCAGTAGTTCATATGGTATTCACTTGCCTCCTATCGAGATCGAAACCTTTTCAGGCAATTATGCTTCTTGGCCAACTTTCCGTGACTTATTTACTGCAGTCATCTCAAATTCAAAGGCCAGCAATATAGAAAAGCTTTTTTTCCTAATTCAGAAAACGAAAGGCGAGGCTAAAGAGATAGTTCAAAGGGTTCCTCTAACGAATGCTGGTTTCGATCTTGCTTGGAGAAATTTATGTCTTCGTTTCGAAAACCGCAGAGTCTTAGTGAATGGTCAGTTGAAAATTCTTTTCAACCTTCAGACCATTCATTCCGAATCTGGAAAGGCTCTCAAGCAGTTGCAACGAGACATCAATTCATGCATCTCGGTTCTAAATCTATACCATATTAGTGTATCCAGTTGGGATCCTATTTTCGTTTTCATCTGTACTAGCAAGCTTCCAGAAGTTACCCTGACATTGTGGGAACAGGAACTGAGGGACAAGACCAGCCTTCCGAGATGGTCTGAATTAGATGAATTTTTAACAAATCGGTATCGAACCCTCGAGTCAGTTTTGGAGATTCGTGGGGCAAATAGTTCGAAGACTCAAGAGTCTAAGCCCAGAAGTCATACTAATTCCAATTCTAATTTAAACAACAGAGTCCACAGTTTCCAGGCCAATGTGTCCAGTCCCCAATGTCAGCTCTGTCCAAAGGAAAATCACATCATTCGAAAATGTTCAAAATTTCTGAAAATGGGCTATCAACAGCGACAGAACGAAATTAAAAAGGCAGGCTTGTGCATAAATTGCTTTTCGAAGACTCATAGTGTTCGAAACTGCACAAGCAAACATAGCTGCTTCAAGTGTCAGAAACGACACAACACGCTTTTACACAAAGATGAAAATAGTTCTGGAATTTCTTCTCAGTCAGCTAACTCTGCTGGTAATGCTGGTTCAAATTCACACAACAATTCAGTTTCGAATACGCGACCTTATTCAAATAACATACAGTCCACGAATAGTCCAAGTTCTAGTTCCAGTAGTTCCAATCTTAACCCCAATTCATCCTCCTTTACACGCACAAACTCGAATAATAACACTCAGTCCACATATAGCAACAATGCTAACCGGGTCCAATCATGTTTCGCGACACAATCTAAAGGAGTGTTATTAGGTACAGCTTGGGTGAATATATGCCATTCGGGAATGGAATATAAAGCTCGAGCATTGGTGGATTCGGGATCTGAAGGAACTTTCATTTCGGAACGATTATGCAATCTTCTTCAACTGCCTTTCCAACGTACCAATGCTCAGATTTCGGGTTTGAATAACTCCGTTTCTGCTAAGGTGCAGCGTCAGTGCTCATTCGGGTTAGGTTCACCAATAAATAGCGACTTCCAGACTCAAGTTGTAGCACTTGTGGTTCCACAACTTTCTAACAATCTACCCTCAAAAACCGTTCCAAATTCTTTATTCTCAAATCTTCCCAACATTCCATTGGCTGATCCCAAATTTCATTGTAGTGGGAAGATTGATTTGTTGATTGGAGGTGATATTTTCCCCTCAATAATTCGTTCAGGGATAAAGCATCATGTTTGTAATTCTCTGATAGCTCAAGAAACGGTATTTGGCTGGATACTTACCGGTCCCATTTCCCATAATTCTAGTTCAAGTCCAGTTATTGCTTCTCACTTCTGTGAAATTTCTTTAGATAAAGAAATTTCACGTTTTTGGGAGGTGGAGAATCTTCCACGGAAGAACTATCTACCTCCCTGCGATCAAGCTTGCGAAGACCTCTTTGTTCAAACTACCAAACGAAATTCTGACGGCAGATATGTAGTTTCTCTTCCATTTAAAGAAAATTTTCCGGAAACTGTTAGTTTAGGTCATTCTAGATCGAGTGCAATGGCTCAGTTTTTCCGAAATGAAGCCAGATTAGTTCGCACTCCCAATTTCAAACTTGATTATGATAAAGTGGTCCAAGAGTATGAGGACTTGGGTCATATGGTAAAGGTAGAATATCCAAATAGTTCTGATTGTTCAAGAGTTTATTATTTGCCACATCACGCTGTCATAAAGCCTGATAGCACAACTACAAAAGTTCGTGTAGTTTTTAACGCATCGGCTCCGTCATCCAACGGGCAAAGCTTAAACTCTTTGTTGCATATTGGTCCAGTGCTTCAAAATGATCTTGTTTTACTTATTCTTAAATGGCGTTTCTATAAATTCGTATTTAATTCGGACATTCAAAAAATGTATAGACAGATCTTGGTCAATCCAGATCATACTCCTTACCAAAGAATTCTCTTTCGGAATAGTCCTAGCGATCCAATTTCCGATTATGAACTTAAAACTGTTACTTTCGGTGTTAATTGTGCTCCGTATCTTGCCATCCGGACGCTTCTCCAGTTAGCAGAGGACGTCCAATCTACTTATCCAACTGCGAGCACAATTATCCGAAATTCGATGTACGTCGACGATGTTCTAGCAGGAGCGCATACCGAAAATGATTCAATCAAAGCAAGAAATGAGCTAATCCGAGCTCTAGAGTCCGCTGGATTTTCACTTCGGAAATGGACGTCCAATTCAAAGGATATTCTAGCTGATCTCCCACCAGACCATCTACTTCACGAAGACTTTTTGAAATTCGAAGACAACAGTTCCGCCAAAACCTTAGGCATCCGATGGAATGCATGTTCGGATGATTTCTACTTCACTTCTTGTTCGTTTCCGGAGTCTTCACATTTCACGAAGAGGGAAGTTCTGTCCCAAATAGCTAAATTGTTCGACCCTGCTGGATGGTTAGCACCCTGCATTGTGCTGGCTAAAATACTTATGCAGAAGATTTGGATGGATGGAACTGGTTGGGACGAAGTTCTTACTCCTGAGACACTTCTCCAATGGAAAACTTTCCAATCTAATTATTCCAGTATCAATACCATCCGTATTCCAAGATGGATTGGTTACTGTCCAAAGACCGAAATCCAATTCCATGGTTTCTGTGATGCCTCTGAAAAGGCATACGCAGCGGTCTTATACGTTCGTATCGATGATTCCAATTCTATATCCACGCACCTTATATCATCCAAGACTAAGGTGGCTCCTATAAAGACTCTATCTATTCCTAGATTGGAGCTTTGTGGAGCAGTTCTTCTGGCAGAAATGGTAGAAACATTGCTACCAAGATTAGACATTCAAAGATATTCCGTTTACTGCTGGACAGATTCAACCATAGTTCTTTCCTGGCTAGCGAAACCCCCATGTAATTGGTTAACATTTGTGGCGAATAGGGTTTCCAAAATATCCCAAGTTGTCAGCTATTCACAGTGGAATCATGTTAGTTCAGAGGCGAATCCAGCTGATCTTGCCAGCCGAGGAGTTTATCCACAGGACTTGCAGAACAACGAATTATGGTGGTTTGGACCAAACTGGCTAAAAAGTGACAAAAATCAATGGCCTAATCGTGATTTTTCCTGTATTCCAAACACTGAGTGCGAAATCAAATCTGTCCGAGCACATTTTTCATACTTTTCGGAATACGAAGATCTCTTAGAGAGATTTTCTTCTTTCAACAGGGCTATGCGCGTAATGGCATATGTCTATCGGTTCTTCTGCCGAACGCATCCTCGATACCGATCCAGTTTTTACAAAACAACCTTAGAATTGTCCAGTTTCGAAATTTCTTCAGTTCGAAATCAGTTTATTTCTATTTGTCAAAAGGCCTATTTTCCTGATGAGTACAAAGCTCTTTCCGCTAGACAAGGTATATCCAAATCGAGTACTATCCTGAACTTAAATCCTTTTCTAGATCCTGAAGGTATAATCCGTTCCTGTGGCAGACTAGAATCGTCGCCAGGTCTCACATATGACGAAAAACATCCGATTATAATTCCTTACAATTGTCAATTTTCCCGACTTCTAGTAAAATTTGTTCATAATATAAGCCTTCATGGTGGTAATCAACTTATTCTACGATTACTGAGAACTCAATATTGGATACCTAAAGCAAAAAATCTCATCAAAACGACAATAAACAAATGTAAAGTTTGCGTAATCTATAAGAAACGATGTCAGAAACAGTTAATGGCGGCTTTGCCTTCGGAAAGGACTGAAATTTCTCGTCCTTTTACACATACAGGTCTAGATTTCGCTGGACCACTCGACATTAAGAGTTATTCTGGCCGAGCTTGTCGCATTTCGAAAGGATATGTTTGTGTCTTCGTATGCTTTTCAACAAAAGCGATTCATCTCGAAGCAACTTCAGACTTATCAACTCCTACATTTTTAGCGGCATTCAACCGATTTGTCTCGCGACGAGGCTGTCCACTTCACCTTCATTCGGACAATGGTACAACATTCGTAGGTGCTTCGAAAGTAATAGCAAAGGAATTTCTTCAAACTTCCCAGCAAGCGACATTGGCAAATTATGCACACCAGAATATTTCATGGCACTTTATTCCAGCTGGAGCCCCCCATATGGGAGGGTTGTGGGAGGCTGGAGTGAAAAGCTTCAAAACGCATTTCAGAAAGATTGCAGCAAATTATAAATATACTTTTGAAGAATTGTCCACGTTATTGTCAAAAATTGAATCATGTCTTAATTCTAGACCAATTTCTCCAATTTCGGCTAATCCATCTGATCTTTGCGCCTTAACTCCTGGCCATTTCCTGATCGGCTCTCCTATCCTTGCTCCAGTGGACCCTCAGGTCACCGAAACGTCCATTTCAATGACGAACCGTTGGCAGCGGTTGAAGCTCATTCATCAGCATTTCTGCACCCGATGGAAAAATGAGTACCTGAAGGAAATGAGCAAAAGAAACAAATGGCAGAGACCAGAAACTAATCTTGAAGAAGGAGCCCTGGTAGTAATCAGGGATGAAAATCTTCCACCTAATGCTTGGCGACTTGGCAGAGTTATCAAAATCTATTCTGGTTCCGACAATCGAGTTCGAGTCGCTGAAATTTTGACGCAACGCGGCATCATTACTCGACCGATTGTCAAGCTTGTTCTTCTTCCAATCGAATCTTCGCAATAACATCATATTTGAAATTCTTTCTTCTTTTTTTCAGCTTCACCATGACCAAACCATCATCTTCGTCAAAGAAAACCAACTCCAAAAAGATATCGAGAGGTTTACCGGCTAATTATAATGCGTTTCCTTGCCGCCTCTGTAAACGCCCACACCCACTTCGCAACTGTCGAAAGTTCTTGGCCCTGAACATGGCCGATAGAATTCGTGTAGTCCGTGAGCACAAGTATTGTACTAATTGCCTGGCTCATGACCACTCACATGGTACATGCTTTTCAAAACATGGATGTAAGCATTGCCATAAGTATCACCACACGCTTCTCCATGTCCATCCTAGACTAATGAAGGATCTTCTGCCTTCAACATCCAGATCCCGTCAGCGGTCCCCAGTTCGAAGATCGTCTGCGTCCACCAAAGCCAGAACTACTTCCTGTTCGTCCAAAACTAACCGGGAATCTTCTCCTCCAACTACCTCGAAAGCCACCCTCTCCACTATTTTACGGCAAAACACCATTACTCTACACCCTACGGTATTGGCTAAAATTAGTTCCAAAACGTCGCATGTCCGGTGTTTGTTGGATTCGGGTTCATTAGTTAGTCGAGTATCAAAGGCTTTGGTAAACAAATTAGATCTGGACGCATATTCTCTAAACGATGAGACAATATGCCAATTGGTTCTCACATCGCGCCATGACTCCTCTTCCAGAATAGAAGGTACCTTCAGAGTAGATAATAGAATCACTCTTCAAACTCCATCGCACTCTCTTCCGGATTCCTTTAGAAGAAACTTTAAGGATCTATTTCTAGCGGACTCAGAATTCTATGAGTCCAGTTCTATTGATATCATCATTGGCGTAGATCTATACCCTAAAGTGATCTGTGAAGGAATAATATCCAAGACTGGACTTCCTATGGCTCAGAGCACAATCTTTGGATGGACCATTTTCGGTCCATGTTCTCTTTAAAAATCTTTAATATTAACTAGAAAATGCACTTCTTTAGGCAGCAAAAACATTACGTCTTTTCCATACTTTATAATACAATGAATTCTGAATGAAAATATAAAAAAAAATATATATAATATTATTCCTAGTATAATGAATTTCTAATTTAAGATTTCTAATTTCTTTCTTCTAGAAGCTTTATTGTGGACCAGTCCAAACTGATCGTTTTCCAATTGCATTCCTGCAAGGCGGGCGGCAATGTTAATGCCAAAAGTCACTATTCCGACTCCTGCATTAAAATAGTAATGGGCATGTTTGCAACTATTCCTGCAACGTTATCAACGCTGCAAGTTGTCAAACTCATGCCTTCTCTTTCTTCCATAATGCCTAAAAATTGCTGTCAGTTTTTGGACTTAATGCCCACCATATTGCTTCCTGTTGTTCATAACTTTCATGCCTTCTTATTCTTTTAGCAGCCATTCCAAAAGGTACGAAAAATAAAGCTCCTTGGACATAAACATAAAACTAACTATCTTGTTTTATTTCTTTGTTCTTTTTTCATAAACTTGCTCGCTGGGTTTGTGAGCCTTTTATTCAGAGTAAACAAAATAAATTAATTATTTTGTTTACTTTCTCGGCTCAGAGATTTGATGACTAAAACTCTCCACAGAAACTCCTAACTTTTGTTCCTTCACCCCTTCACTGATAATACACAAATGTGTGTACATATATACCCAGTAGTTCTAAATTGAAAACGAATTCGAATATTGATGGAAGGTCTAGCGATTTAAGTATATACTTTTCATTACAAAAAAGATAATTGAAGCCACGAGTGAGGTCATTGATTTGATCATGAGCCTACTCATCCTCTCTAATGACAAATACACATTAAATTAGATAACCACTTCGCTTGTGTGGGATATAATTCTGCAATTTGAAACTCTTTACATACTAATGACAAGTACATAAAAATATAAAATTTTTCGCTTTTATAATTTTTTTTTTTTTTGTATATTTTTGTTGTTGTTTCCCGTTTTGTATGTGTAAATAGTATTAGTAATACTGGCTTTTTACTTTTTTAGACTTTTATAAGAAAAATTATAACAAGCATATTCTGTATTAGTCTAGATGTGTTTAAATACTTATCAATTACCATGAAGCGATATCCAACAGTCTGAATTTTTGTTGCTCTAAGATCAAAATATAGATAGTCCTATTTACGAGTTCATACCCAGTAAGAACAGTGTCAAACGTTTGAAATATGATGACTTTTACATTTGATATCAAACGTTTTTTTCAAACTGTTTTCAAACCTGAACAGATGTTTGAGATTCACATTCATTTTCAAATGAGGGTTCATTTGAGAATAAACGCTTGAAAAATGATAGTTTCTCAAATTGAGAATAAAGGTTATTTTCAAATCATTATCAAACCCTAAGATGATTTCAGAATAATTTGAAAAATGGTGTTATATAAATTTGATATCAAACCTTATTTCAAAATTTTTTCAAACATTAAAAAAAAAATAATGTCAAAAAAATTAATGTTTAAGATATTTTAATGGAATGGCATTGCATTTCAAAGAAATTCGTTATTTCTTTCGGATTTTTTAAAATTGATCCATATTTGACCATAAAACCTTGCTTAAAAAATGTCAAGATTAAAAATTCAATAATATTCATATGCATAAGTAAATTTTCTTTGTTTCTTAACATTTTTTTTTACCTAACAATAAAAAAAAGAATTCAAATATGATGCACTGTTTTCAAAAACAAAATAAACAAACTCAAAAATATCGAAAATACAACGCCATTTTATTTATGTTCCACATGTAGATGATATCCACATTTGAAAAACCTTTGAGAATGAGGTTTGATAATGATTTGGGAAAAAAGGCATTTCTCAATTTGAGAATAAAGTACCCTTTTTGTTGAGAACGCTATTATTCTTAAATCAGTATCAAATCAGTATCAAACGTTTGACCTTTGAAAAAAGATTTATTTTCAAAGCATCCTCAATTTGAGAATAAACCTTTTTTCTTACTGGGTATGTTCTTTTGTCGTATCACTATAATAATATATTTCTTGGTGCTAAAAGGGCCATTGTCAATTTTTTGCTGTTTTAAGTTAATCCTTTATCATCAATATAATGCAATGATTAACTTAAAACATCTCTTTTATTTGGCTTCAATAGCTAATATCTAACTTTTCTGGCAATGTTACTATGAATTTATATGGAAAATAAAAACTTTAAATCACATTTTCTCAGAACTATATTTTTTGATATTGGCCCTTTAAGCACCAAGAGACAGATTTGAAGTTGAACAATTCGTTTTAGTATTAACCATCTGGAATAACACGGTTTTACCAATAAGAAACTTTTGTAAAAACTTGAAAAGCGACATAGTGGGAATTATAGATCTAGGTAAGGACACACAATTTTCAAAGATTTCGAAACACGTGCAAACTTTTGAGATGTTCACAGAAAACAGTTTTCGGGTAGGTCGTACTACTTTAGTACCTCCAACTCTCACATTTGCAAAGCGATTTTAAAATTATAAAAAGTTTTAGAGAGTCAAGAGATCAAGCTTTTATAAGCTGTGTGTTTATATTCTAAAAAATTAGGTAAGTTTTTATCGAAAGCTTAGCTATTTTCTTTTTTTAATTTCTCGTAATCTTTGAAATTCAAAAGCATTTTTTTTTAATTTTTTCTATAAAAACCTACTTTGTTTCATACTGTCTTTTAAAGCTAGTTCTGTAGTTCTGTATATGAAAAAAAAACGAGATATAACATTTTGATATCGGTTCACATTTGCAAAAGTTATTTAAGTTTTTCCAAAGTACAAATTTTTAGATTGTGAACAAAACAACATTTGTAAAAATGTTTTCATGCCGCACAGTGGGATTTCTTAATAAATCTAACTGCAAAAAATAGAAGGAGTGATCCTACAACAAGGAAATTCAGCACACGTATTTAGTTTCACTTATTTTTCCTCTCAATATATAACCCGCAATTTTCAACAGAATTTGATGAAATTTTTTCACACTTTTATTATTTGTTCCAAGAAAGAGCTTTACTAATTTTGGTTGAAATCCGTCGACTCTTTGGGGTACCTGCCTTCGACCCCAATTTTGTTATATATGTTTATTCTCTTTCATTCCTTATGCACTTTTTCGAAATAGCTGTCAATAACTTATTAATAACTGCAATTTGATTAAAAAGTTAAGCCTGAAGGTATGCAATGCTTTTTTATTATAAGCAATATTCTTAACTTTTTTCACTAAATTTTGATTTTTTTCATAAGATTGACAGTGAATTTTTTTTACTTAATCGATAGAAAAGCCTTTTGAATTTTATTTCATTATACTGAAAGCACGTAGGTAAACAGAGCTAACTAACTTTTTTTCCAACGAAAATAGCCAATGCTGAATTTTATAGGACGAGCTCATATCTCCCAAACTATGCATGCAAAAACATTTTTTTTCAACAAAATTAAGATCTCAGATTAAAATAAAATTGAATTCCTTATATTAAATTCTTTAAATTTCAATAATATTATCACAAATTTTCATTTCTCAACATTCATATATACAGATTTTTCATTGTCAAATTCTTCTCTAAAAATGGAATTATTAGATTTTTGAAAAGTCATATTTAGTCAAAAAATGCCTTTTTTGCAGCAGAAGTACCACAGTGTGCCGTATTACCATATTAATATGTAGTATATAGCCCAGTCGGTTTATTAAAAGCTTAATAACTTTTAGATTTTTCGTCTGATTTAAAGAATTAAAACACATTTTATTAGGATCTAAATTATCTTGTTATATTGTTACAAGAATAATATAAGAATAAGCAATAAAAAGCTACTAAAGTCAAAGAAGTGTACAAATTTTGTTTTTATTTTAGATATTCTTAACAAAAAAATATACTTTTGATTTATAAATGTATCAAAAAGCGCAATCGGTTTTTTTTATTTGCTGTTAAAAAAAAGTAAAATCGGTTACAAACTGGGCTGAACTATGGGTCGATATGTTGACGATCCTTGTTAAAATCGGGTTTTTGCGTATAACTCTTAAATTTGGAGGTATTTCTGAATTTTAAAAAATGATTTTTATCAACATTACATTTATCGATCCTGGTTGACCATCCACTGGAAATGCCCATATATAATGCTTTGTAAAAGCTTTGTAAGCGTTTGCGTGATAAAAACGTAAAATCTTAAATATTATCTCCAATATTTTTCCAGTAATTGATTCTAAAAGATACAGATAAAACAGTTTAACAATTTAATGTCTGTATTTTCTTGCTCCTGTTTAGTTTGAGGTCAAATCACAGACAAATTGTCTGCTGCAACATAATAATTTTATTTATGTTGCACCCATTTAGGGCAGTCATGTGTGTAGATAGCATGACAGGAAAAAAAATGTGTTTTATTAACATTGACCTTTTCATAAAGTCCCAAGTTTCTATAAAATATGAATTAATCGTAATTTAGCAGTAAAAATGCAATTTATACACCAGAAGAAATATTTACATTATCATAAGCAAAAGCTACTTATGCTCTACTCTATCATATATGGAAGTCTAGTTTTTCTTCAAAAATTATTTTTAACACCAGATTTTAAGAAATATTGTGTATTTATACCCTTCACCACCATAGGTGGAAAGGGTATTATAAGTTTATGCTGATGTATGTAACGCATAGAAATATTTGTCTTAGACCCACCTTTTAGTATACCAATAGGCTTAGAATCACTTTCTGAGTCGATTTAGCTATGTCCGTCCGTCCGTCTGGCTGGCTGGCTGGACCCCCATGTAAACCTTGTAATCAAACTACAGGTCCCAATTCTAAAGATAATTTGATTAAATTTGGCACAAATAGTTTTTTTGATAATGGGACCATGGCTATTGAAATTCGTCAAAATCGGTCCATTATTTATGGTACCTCCCATAGGTCCCACTTCCCGGAATTGATATATTGGCCACAAATATCAATATTTTTTCATAATATTTAAAATAAATACTGCTTATGTAAACTAAAATCACTGTACCAAATTTCGTTGAAATCGGTTCACATTTGACCACAGCTCCCATACAAACTCTTCTTTAAAAACGCACTAAATAAGATAAAAAATCACTAAAACGCTCGTAAATCTAAAGATAATGAAAATTTTGGGTTTATTTTTTGCAAACATAATTTTTGTAACGACTGTAATCAATTTGCCAAATTTCGAGATAATCGGTCCACATTTGATCCTAGCTCTCATATAGGTCCAAATGACGGAAACAGCTTAAATATATAAATTTTGAGAAAATGTTTGTATGATGGCAAAATTTTTCAAATATATTTCTTTATACAGAAAAAATAACACCTATGACCTTAGTGGTGAAGGGTATCGTATGGTCGGGCTTGACCGACTATAGCAATTTTTTTACTTGTTTTACCACTGTTTACGTAAATGTGCGGGATGTTGACAGATGTTCTTATTCCATAACAAAGGCATATGAGCATTATAAGCTTTCAAGCGGCATTTTAACAAGCATGAAATTAGCTACTTCTTAAAGGCTTATAACACAATAGGCCTTAAAGTATTATAGTTACACGTATTTCTATTTACAAACAACCGCAAATACTGAGAGGACAAACTCCAGGTATAAATACCACAAACACAAGTGTTTACACTAATACCAATATATTTGTGACATAAACATACACATAAACAGGTTGGATTTTATTAATGTTTAATGTTTATAAGCTATTTTGTAGCATTAAAGGAAAAGCGCTACTAAATGTAATAGTAAAGTATTTTCTTACTTATACTAGATTTGTGTTTACATATACTAACATACATTATACTCGTGTATTGGTATTAATAAAAAAAACATTTGTGTAAGAAACTCTAAGACATTTATTGTCGTATTTTTTTCCTAAATCGTTCAGAAACACAACTTTTGTTTTTGTATATAATAATTGAAATTTGAAATTCATTTATTTAGACATAATAAATTAAACAAATTGTTTAAGTTTCACATTTTTTTAATTTCTATTTATTTCTAAGCTTTTTACAATTTTCAATTCAGGTGAATTTGGCCACAAAAATGTTAAGTACAACCGCCTTTTATGTGGTCTCTATTGTTGGGATGCTTTTTTAATTGTTTGGCTGCTCATTAGGTTTTGTAATGTTTTAATAGAATCTTTCGTTTTAAATTTAAATTTCAATTCAAATTCACATTTGCCTGATTCAAAAGTGGTTTTCATTTTGTTTGTTTTTATGGGGTCAGAATTTTCTAACAAACAAGGTGAAATTGTTCTAATGGTCAAAGGGAATTTTTTGATTTCACACTAAAAAAAAACAAATATTTCTAAATGAAATTGCTGTGAAAACAAAATTTTCAGTTGTTTTACCAAAATATACTGAAATGGGCAAGAGAAAGTAAAATGAAACCACATTTCAAAAAAGTCTTACTTTTTCATATGAAAAAAAAAAGATTTCATTTAAATGTAAAAATATCAAATTTTTACGATTTTTATAATTTAATATTGGCTCTAAAGCAAATTTGATGCATATTCTGAATCGTTAAGAAATTCTAAAACGATTGAGATATGTCCATCTTTAATTTAATATTTTTAAAGTAAATTCTTTAAAACTTTATTTTTTTTAAGGAAATTTTTAAAAAATTTTATAGGAAATTTTTCAAAAATTTCCTATTTTTATAGGAAATTTTTCAAAAATGTACTACTTTTATAGGAAATTTTTAAAAAATTTACTATTTTTACAGGAAATTTTTTAAAAATGTACTATTTTTATAGGAAATTTTTCAAAAATTTGCTATTTTTAAAGGAATTTTTTCAAAAATTTCCTATTTTTATATGAAATTTTTCAAAAATTTGCTATTTTTATAGGAAATTTTTCAAAAATTTCCTATTTTTATAGGAAATTTTTCAAAAATTTCCTGTTTTTATAGGAAATTTTTCAAAAATTTCCTATTTTTATAGGAAATTTTTCAAAAATTTCCTATTTTTATAGGAAATTTTTCAAAAATTTCCTATTTTTATAGGAAATTTTTCAAAAATTTCCTATTTTTATAGGAAATTTTTCAAAAATTTCCTATTTTTATAGGAAATTTTTCAAAACTTTCCTATTTTTATAGGAAATTTTTCAAAAATTTCCTATTTTTATAGGAAATTTTTCAAAAATTTCCTATTTTTATAGGAAATTTTTCAAAAATTTCCTATTTTTATAGGAAATTTTTCAAAAATTTCCTATTTTTATAGGAAATTTTTCAAAAATTTCCTATTTTTATAGGAAATTTTTCAAAAATTTCCTATTTTTATAGGAAATTTTTCAAAAATTTGCTATTTTACAAGAAATTTTTCAAAAATTTACTATTTTTATAGGAAATTTTTCAAAATTTTTTTACAAAAATTTGCTATTTTTATAGGAAATTTTTAAAAAAATTGCTATTTTTATAAGAAATTTTTCAAAAATTTGCTATTTTACAAGAAATTTTTCAAAAATTTACTATTTTTATAGGAAATTTTTCAAAATTTTTTTACAAAAATTTGCTATTTTTATAGGAAATTTTTAAAAAAATTGCTATTTTTATAAGAAATTTTTCAAAAATTTGCTATTTTTTTAGGAAATTATTCAAAAATTTTTCTAAAATTTGGTATTTTTATTGGAAAATTTTTAAAAATTTTGCTATTTTTATAGGAAATTTTTCAAAAATTTGCTATTTTCATAGGAAAGTTTTCAAAAATTTGTTGTTTTCATAGGAAATTTTTCAAAAATTTGCTATTTTCATAGGAAATTTTTCAAAAATTTGCTATTTTCATAGGAAATTTTTCAAAAATTTGCTATTTTTATAGGAAATTCTTCAAAAATTTCCTATTTTTATAGGAAATTTTTCAAAAATTTGCTACTTTATAAGAAAATTTTTCAAAAATTTGCTATATTTATAGAAAATTTTTCAAAAATTTGCTATTTTTATTGGAAATTTTTCAAAAGTTTCCTATTTTTATAGGAAATTTTTCAAAAATTTCCTATTTGTATAGGAAAATTTTCTGTCTGTCTGTCTGTCTGTCTGTCTGTCTGTCTGTCTGTCTGTCTGTCTGTCTGTCTGTCTTTCTGTCTGTCTATATGTCTGTCTGTCCATATATTACTTCCTCCAAAAAAAGTTATTAACAGAAGCTTTTCCTCACTTGCCAACTCATCAAAGTTCAAAGTTTCTTTGTTCCATTCCAATGTTTATATTATAACAAATTGCTTCTGTTTTTAAAGAAAACTTATTATCCCCCCACCTCCATCATGATTAGTTGCAAAACTTTTTAGTTTTCGTTCATTTATATTTATTTATATTTTCATTTTACAAAGTTTCAAAAGTTTTTCTACCACTTCCGGTTCCGTTCTAATGTCTATTTATTTGCGCAGATTGTTGCACTTAACAGGTGTTTCGGTTGCTTTCTGTTCATCTTTAGACTTAAATAATTATGCTGTCAAGAAGTTTTAACTTTAGTTTTGTGCAAAAAATTAAAGAAAAAAGGATTTTAGCTAAAGCTGCCGCCATTAGAACAGAAAGTCATGTTTAAGCAGGTTACAAAGGAGGAATTAGAAGTTAATTCTTGGAAGAAAGTAAAGAAAAAGTATTGCTTTGAAAGAACAAAATAAAGTTAAACTTAAGGTAAATTTTGGAAATATAATTTGTGTTTTAGGAGTTAAAACAAAAGCAATTTAAAATAAGATTTTTACAAAATTACTTTTAAAAAAATTTATTTCCTGACGAAAAATATTAAAGCATATAACGTTCCCGACATATCCATAAAAAGGCCTTTTATATAGAAACTTAAAACTTTTAATTTGTATACCCAATTTTGTATTTAAACTCAAAAAATAAGTATCTAAATTTCAATTTTGTAAGTCCTATTTATATTCAACTCATAAGTATATTTAAATTGAATTAAAGAAAGTAATAAAAAGTTCTATAATTCATAGAAATAACTCCAGTTATTCATATATTTTTATATTTAAAGTAAATACGAATGTATGTATGTATGCATGTATACGTATAAACAAAATGTAACACAACATTTTTTGTTCATTAAATTTGACCTAAAAAAGTTGATTATATTTTCCATAATATTGTAATTATAAAAGTACTTCCTGTTTGCTTTGTCAGACAACTTTCACAATTTTTATGTTTTAATTTTGCAGCCAAAAAATGACACAGATTTTGTAAAAAAAATGGTTTAAATGCAAAAAATATATACGAAATAATTAAAAACCAACAAATGCATTTAATATTTTGTTGACAAATAATTGAAAGAAATTAAACAAAAAATAAATGAAAATATAAAAAAAAACTAACAAGTAGATGGAAATATAAACAAAATAATTATAAATTATATATTGTGAAGCTAAAGGAACTAATGAATAGAGTTTAAATTAATTTAGTTTTTATTCGTGTTTAATTTAAACAAATATCTAAAGTCTTTTTTTATTGAAGCTCTTGCTTTAAGCAAATATTTTCCAATTAAGAACTGGTTACACTTGCTTTAAATAATATTTTCCTAGTTATTGTGATATTTCTTTTTATGGGATGACACAATTTTTTTTTAATGTATTGTAAGATGCAACAATCTATTTGAATTTTTATTCCAAGATCGATATTTAACATTATTTATATAATCAATGTGGCGTATGATTGATAAAATCATAATTTATAGTACTAATAAAATCATACGCCACGGTGTACTTTAATATGATGATGATTAAAAGGTTTTTAGAGTATGGAAAATTTCAAAAATCTACTATTTTTATACGAAACTATAAATACCATACGCGGCATCAACTTAAATAAATTTTAAGGATAGACATTACACAAATATCCAATTAACTTTTAATCATTTTATTGATTTTGTGCCATCAGCACATGATCAAATGCATATTTTACGATTCAATTTATTTTAAATCATTTTCAGTGACGCCATCTATCGGAAAATTAATCCCACTAAATTAAAATACTCCGTCGACTTATACGCAACAACTTTGTTAAAGATCACGGCATGATCAAATTCACTGTTTACAATGTTTAGAAAGAACTTATCGAGTTTTTACAATGTATGGAAACTATATTACACAATATGTAAATATAAAAAATTTCCATGGATTCATAAAACATACTTAAAAACTTGTTACAAAAAATGTGATAAATAAAAAACCGCTTAACCGATTTTGAGTAAACTTCACAAAAACCATCTACTAAATAGTCTAAATATTTGGTTCCGATAGGTGAGTCCGGTCTTGAGTTATAAATTTACAACGAAAAGTTAAATTAATTTTTATATATTATATAAAAAAAATTCACTATTTTTATATGAAATTTTTCAAAAATTTACTATTTTTATAGGAAATTTTTCAAAAAATTACTATTTTTATAGGAATGTTTTCAAAAATTTACTATTTTAAAAGGACATTTTTCAAAAATTTACTATATTTATAGGAAAATTTTCAAAAATTTACTATTTTTATAGGAAATTTTTCAAAAATTTCTTATTTTTATATGAAATTTTTCAAAAATTTATTAATTTTATAGCAATTTTTTTTACTGGAAATTGGAAATTTTTAAAAAATTTACAATTTTATAAAAATTTAAAAAATTTACTATTTTCAAGCAATTTTTTTAAAAATTTACTATTTTTATAGGAAATTTTTCAAAAGTCTTTAATTTTTTTGGGAATTTTATAAAAATTATAGCAAATTTTAAAAAGTTTCTTATTTTTATAAGAAATTTTTATTATTTTTGTAGAAATCTTTTCAAAAATGTATTATTTTTATAGGAAATTTTTCAAAAATTTCTTATATTTATAAGAAATTTTTCAAAACTTTTCAAAAATTTCTTATTTTTATAGGAATGTTTTCAAAAATTTCCTATTTTTATAGGAAATTTTTCAAAAATTTCTTATTTTTATAAGAAAATTTTTCAAAAATGTCTTATTTTTGTAAGAAAATTTTTCAAAAATTTCTTATTTTTATAAGAAAATTTTTCAAAAATTTCTTATTTTTATAGGAAATTTTCAAAATTTTCTTCTTTTTATAGGAAATTTTTCAAAGATTTCTTAATTTTATAGAAAATTTTTAAAAGAAATTTTTTTTAAAATTTATTATTTTTATAGGAAATTTTTCAAAAGCATTTCATTTTTATAGGAATTTTATAAAAATTATAGCAAAAAATTATAAGAAATTTTATTATTATTTTTGTAGAAATCTTTTCAAAAATTTCCTATTTTTATAGGAAATTTTTCAAAAATTTCTTATTTTTGTAAGAAAATTTTTCAAAAATTTCTTATTTTTATAAAAAAATTTTTAAAAAATTTCTGATTTTTATAGGAAATTTTGAAAATTTTCTTGATTTTATAAGAAAATTTTCAAAGATTTCTTATTTTGATAGGAAATTTTTCAAAATTTCTTATTTGTAAAATTTTTCAGAAATTTCCCATTTTTTGGGGAAAGTTTTCAAAAATTTCTTATTACTATAAGAAATTTTTCTAAAATTTCTTATTTTTATAGGAAATTTTTCAAAAATTTCTTATTTTTATAGGAAATTTTTCAAAAATTTCTTATTTTTATAAGAAATTTTTCAAAAATTTCTTATGTTTATAGGAAATTTTTCAAAAATTTCTTATGTTTATAGGAAATTTTTCAAAAATTTCTTATTTTTATAAGAAATTTTTCAAAAATTTCTTATTTTTATAGGAAATTTTTCAAAAATTTCCAATTTTTATAGAAAATTTTTGAAAATTTTTTTTTTTTTGAGGAAAATTTTTGAAATTTTTTTATTTTTATAAGAAGTTCTTTAAAAAAATTCCAATTATTATAGGAAATTTTTCAAAAATTACTTGCTTTTATAGAAATTTTTTAAAGATTTTTTTCTTTTGATAGAACATTTTTCAAAAATTAATTATGTTTATAGGAAATTTACTATTTTTACAGGAAATTTATCAAAAATTTCTTATTTTGTTTTAGAAAATTTTTTTAAAATCTCCTATTTTTATGAGAAATTTTTCAAAAAATTCTTATTTTTAGGAAATTTATTCTTAAAGTGAATAAAAAAAATTTAAGTTCAACTATTTCTATACTCAAAAAGTTATTCTAGGCAAACATCAAAAATAATCTACGTCATTTTACACATTCACTTTGTTGCAACCTTCATATATGACCTCATTTGACATTTATTCTAGTTTGTATGAAAGAAAAATCGTTTTATTATTTTAGTACTTTACTTAATGTTCTCTATTGTTTATTAAGTAAAAAATGTAGATTTTTCGAAAGTGTTTTTTTAAGAACTCAAATACAAAAAAAAACCTTAAGAAACACAATAAGGGCATCTGAAATTTAAAACAATATGAACTATTAGAAAAAAATGGACAAGGATTTTTATAGTGAAAGGGCAAACTGTTAGTAATAATAAATATTAAGATACTTTAAGGAAAATGATGACAATCTTAAATGAAATAAGATGTTTAGTTAGTATGATATGAAATCAACATGTAAAGTAAAAACGGACCTCCAGGCTGTAAAGGGCATTGACAATATTATTTATAAATTTAAGAAAACGAAAAGGTTAAAATAAGAACAAAATTAATATTTAAACAGTTGTTAGCTATAAGCAAAAAAAAAATAAGAGAAATAACAAAATTAATTATATATTCATATAAAATTTTCAGTTAGATAAAAATTTTTTTTAAAAAAACTTATCCAAAAGGCTTACATTTATTTGGCCTCAATTTGGATCAACATAAATTTACAAGTTTTTCTTAATGTTTGAATATTTCTTTAAAAATCATTGTCAGCATATCATTGATAATGAGGCCAGTAATATTACGGTCAATAAACATTAGAATATTTTCTAGATAATTTTGCTGATTTAGCATTTTTTAGAAAGTTGACCCAAAAATATGAAAAATTATTTTCGCCTGAATAAATTTAAGTAGATTGTTAACCCTTTTAAGAATCAGTGACCTACAAAGTTTAAGTGAAATGACAATTTTATGACAACCATCATAACATCTTATTTCTTGAATGGTATTTATGATAACGTCGTTATTAGCCTGGTATAAAGAAAAATCTTTTGTAGCTCATTTAATTAAGGAGGACAGCAAAAAATCTAACAGATTGATAGATTTTTTTTTTCAAAAATTTACTATTTTTATAGGAAATTTTTCAAAAATTTTCAACTTTTATAGGAAAATTATCATAGAAATTTTTGAAAAATTTCCTATTTTTATAGGAAATTTTTCAAAAATTTCCTTTTAATATAAGAAATTTTTCAAAAATTTGCTTTTGATATAGGAAATTTTTCAAAAATTTCTTTATAGGAAATTTTTAAAAATTTCCTTTTTTTATAAAAAGTTTTTCAAAAATTTCCTATTTTTATAGGAAATTTTTTAAAAATTTCCTATTTTTATCGGAAATTTTTCAAAAATTTCCTATTTTTATCGGAAATTTTTCAAAAATTTCCTATTTTTATCGGAAATTTTTCAAAAATTTCCTATTTTTATCGGAAATTTTTCAAAAATTTCCTATTTCTACTTTAAGGGTCACTGACATTTGTTAAGGTGTTTATGTCATTTTTCAATTTTATATTTTTCCTTCTTCTTATTAAGACCACACAAACATAAATATCTTATCAGTGATTTTATTTTGTTGACACTGATCACGTTCTGGCTCAGAAAAGGAAGTGTTGACTTGTCTGGTAATTGTCTTTTGATTTTTTTTTTTTTTTTACTTTTATTCTTCTGTTATTGTATTTGTGTGTGAGTGAGTGATTGTGTTAGTGATTTAAATCTCTTTTATACTCACATATAAGATAAATGTTGCTGTTAAGTTATATCAGTCTTTCATGTTGTTATTGTATTTTCAAGTAGATTTTATTGTTATGTACGTGTTTACAGGAAAAGGAAGTGTGGAAATGTTGGAAGATTGTTATATATTTATCCTTCAAGTGTTTATATGAACATTGAGCTTTTATTTGTTTAACTTATCTTTTATTTTTAACAAAAGGTGTCTTAACATATCAGTTAAGAAACTGACACACACATTGAGAAAGGAAAAGTTAATTTCATTTAAAGTTGTTAAAAAGGTCAAATGTTTGGAAGTATAATGGTTATTTAAAAAATGGCATTTATTAAAGAAATTCTGTAAAAAATTGATGTTTAGAAAATATTTTCAAAACTATTTGAAATTTCCAGTATAAATAACGAACATTCAAATGAAAAACGAAATCCCTAAAGTAAACCTGAACGATTTTTTTATATCTTTAAAAATTTTGAGTTTTTCTTAAAACATAAACTTTTTAACCCCATAAATTTGCCCTAAAATAATTCCAAAAATAGAATAAAATACAAAACTAAAAAATAACTAACCTAATTGCCACTTAAAATCAATAGTGAAAAATGATTCTTAATTTCCTTTATTTCTTCCGTTAAGCATGAATGAACACCAGGAAAAGTTTTCAAACATTTTGAAAAATTATCATACAATTCAACCTTTTTTCAAATACTAAAAAAAAAATTTAGAAATTTTTTTTCTTCATCAATTGCCAAAAGAAATTCAAATCAAGCTAATGTATGTAGATCATGTCTTCCCTCTATTTATATCCGCTTTCCTTTGTTCGCTTCATTGAGGCAATAATAGAAATATGACAGTTTGATATTTTTTCCTTCGTTAGAAAAAGTTTAGCAGGGACAAAAATGTGTTCTTATTCCAGATTCAAACTGTTTTTTTTCTGTTTTTATCCCTTGGCTGATTTCTTTCCCTAATAAAATAATTTAGTATTTTTAAATTATGCCCTTAAAATGAAGAAGGAAGAATTGAATAGTTTTGAATGAATGAAGGAAGTAAAAACTTTTAATGCAATAGTTTATGCTAATGCCATAA